>BPTQ01000008.1:123807622-123851983 GCA_019973895.1 Chrysanthemum seticuspe
GCTTATCCAAGCTTGTTTTTTAGTTTAAACATAGTCACCCAGGTCTAGTGTAGGTTCCAAGTTTTTGTTTTAGATTTCTAGCTTATTTGAGTGCTTATTTTGTGGCTGCAAGTAGCTACCCAAAACTGTTGTTGCACTTGAAACTCAAATACATCAAATCTGTGTAAATGGAGATTTAGAGGTTAAAAGCAGTTAAGATCAGTTGCATTTAAGTACTTGTAGCCTATTTTAGCTTCTGCAAACAGTTGGTGCTTGTTGATCTTCTTTTGGCTTATTCAAGTGCTTATTTATAAGCACTTGTGATAGCAGTTTCAAATTCCTCCACACAACCACCTGTTTTTCCATTTTTCTTAGCTTCCTAATATAATTTTAGAGTTTTCATGAAATTTTCAGATTTTTCCAAGCTTGTTTGCTATTTTTCTGCATTTAAATCAATTTTTAGCACTTTTTAATTAGCTTTAAATACAATTAATTAAGAAAAGCTTCAAAAAAATAATTTTTCATTTTTATTAAGTTAAGATAAATATAAAAAGTCAAAAAAATATTTTTCTAGATTTTTCTTAGTTAAATTTGTATTTTTAAATAATTTAATTAGTTTTTAATAGTTTTTAATTCCTAGAAAATAGAAAAATAATCAGAAAAATATAAAAATAGTTTTGAAAATTCTATTTTGATATTTTAGATTTTTCTAAGTCTTAATTTTATTTTTCTAGCTTTATTTCATATTTTCTTGTATTTTAGGTTAATATTTAATAGTTAAAAATAGTTTTTAATTAATAATAATTAGATAATTAGTTATAAAAATAGTTTTCTTTTTCTAAAAATTTTCTTTTATCATTAGGATTGTAAAAATGTTATTTTCACATTTTTAGGGTTAGTATTGTGTAAGTTTCACCTTTTCATTTGTACGTCGCGTGGTTTTTAATTTAAGTTTTGTAAAAACATAAAAACAAAAACATCATTTTAAATATAGTGATAGCGTTTATTTAATATTTTTTATCTTTTTAATTTCCTTTAATTTGCATTTAAGCCGTTGTAATTTGTTGGCTTTTCCTGTAGTTATAATAATCTCAAATCCCTTTTTCGTTCAAATTTCTCGATCACTTTACGTTTGATAATCCATTGCATAGCTCGCTGGGACATAACGACCCGGGGAAGCCCTATACTCCTCAGATCTTCATTGAGTTCGTGCCTAAGCCGTTTTAAGTTTCTTACAGTCGGCCATTCACAAGTGGCCGGCTTGAGTGAGAAAACTTGACTGTTTGGGACCGAATCACCCATCACTTTGCATCATGGAAGGTGATAACTCGCCACCACTCATTGACCCGCCAGGAGACCGTACTCTTGGTGAATACTCTAGACCAAGCCACCAAGGCTATAGGAACACCATTGACCTCCCCGATCAAGCTCAAACTACGGTTCTGCGATCCGACACCATCCGGTTGGTGCAAAACGTATGTGCATTCCATGGACTTCGTTCCGAAGATCCTAATCAGCATCTCAAGGACTTTCTTAAAATCGTTGATTCCATCGACCTTGATGCTTCCACACGGGAGACCACGCGCTTGTGTCTCTTCCAATTCTCTCTACGGGACCAAGCTAGTAATTGGCTTGAGCGACTTCCCGCCGGATCCATCTCAAGTTAGAATGATCTCACTACTCATTTCCTTGCCAAATTTTTCCCACCAGGGAGAACTACTAAACTTAGGAATGAAATCTTGATGTTCCAACAACGTCAAGGTGAATCTCTCTACGAGGCATGAACTCGATTCAAGGACTTGCTCCATAAAGTCCCTCATCAAGGCATCGATCTTTGGCTTTAAGTCCAAATCTTTTACGATCATGTCAACTTTTCAACTAAGCAATCCATCGACCAAGCGGCCGGTGGTAAACTTAGTGATCTCACCGTGGAAGAATCGTGGGGTACAATAGAGGACCTTGCCCTCTATGACAACGAAAGTTGGAATGACCCCCGTGAGTTGCCCAAAACCGTCAAGGCAATCTCCTTTCCTCCCATTGACTCACAACCTTCCAATCGTAGGATGCTCGAACTTGAAGATCAAGTCAAATTCCTAATGAGCTCCTACGAGAATCCTAAGTCTTCACGCCAAGTGAACAAAGTCTCTTCCTTGTGTGAGCCATGTAGTGGTCCCCATGACACTCGTACTTGCACGAGACTCCCTGAACAAGCTTCCGTTGACTACGCATCCTCGCGTACCAATGGAATGTGAGGGAGATTCCCCACAACACCCGGACCTTGGACTTTCAATGATGCCCGAGAAGCATGGAGGGGCAAACCCGACTACAGTTGGGGACAAACCAAAGAGTTCACCTCTAATGATTCCCCATGGTCCCACGGCCCTAGCCAACAAAACATAGAAGGGATGTTGCAACACCTAGTTACATCCCAAGAAGCTCAAATAGCCAAGCTTTTGGACCGCTTTAACCAACAACAAGCCGAGATGGATAGGAAGATAGATAACCTTTTGAAAGCCATGACCAATAGTGATAGGAAGACCACCGAAAAGGTTAATGTTATCTCGACTCATTCTCTTGAAGCTTCCGGTGTGAAAATTAAGGACCCAAGTAAGTTATCCAAGCACGTTCAATTCGTCAATGCCATCACCTTAGTGAAACCCAATAGTGACGAAGCGAACCATGAGACTATGCTTGAGGTTAGTGAAACTCCTAAGGAAGAATCAACCGATGAAGTAGACGACGTAGGTGATGAATACTTCAATAAGTTTCCTACGGAAGAGGAACTTTCACGCCACCCATACTTAGTACGCGACCTTCGTCACATGTATGTTAGGAGAAGCCCTCGAATCAAATTTGGAAATCCTTGGAATCTCAACATACCATGTTGCATAGGACATCTTTTTGTGGCAAAGTCCTACATTGATCGCAAATCCCCAATAAACATCATGACTAGCACATACTATAATTGGGTGATGAAGAAACCTATCCCAAATAGGCAAGATCCCAATGATCCTAGAGTTAGTTGTAATTTCCTTGGTAGAGTTAAGTGATTGCCCGTCTATGTAGGTAGTTTCGCATACCCTAAAGATTTCATAATTGTGGAGGATATTAGTACGGCCATAGATCCTAGCTTGTCCCACGTAATTCTAGGAAAGCCTTTCATAGACAACACTGGGATGACTTATGATATGTCGTTAGGAATAGTTAGATTCAAGGATGATACCGATGACATAGCTTACCAAATGCCATTTAAGATTGAGAAATTGTCATCACTAACCAATGATGAAAAAGAACTTAAGCTATCGGTCTACTATATGAATGAGGAGGATAAGAAGAAAGGAGTAGATTATGTGATGAATAAGATTTTTGGGTTCTATAAGGATTGTTTGAAATTAGGACCGGAATATAGAACCGATTGGGGGAAAATGACTTTTTAGAAAGATGCATAATAGGGAATTATTATAACATGGAAAACCCCAATAGAGACCGTCATGGGGAAGAAGGTGACAACAATGAAGTCATGTAGGAGCACGACTTCGAGTTTAGCTACAAGACTCATAAATATAGAAAAGCGCTTCTTGGGAGGCAACCCATGCTTAATTGTTTGCTTGTTTGTGTGTCATATATCTTTTAATTATTGTATGTTCTCATGTTTGAATTTGTAAAAATGCTTTATTTTATCTTTAACCTAGTCTTAATTACATATAAAAGTATTTTATAAAAAGGATAAGTGTAGAGAAGATTACACATGTTTTTAAAAGAGCATGAACATGAGAATTACAATTAATGAATTTGATATATGTGTGTGTTTGTTAGAGTCAAATTCTTGTATCGAGTCATAGTGGATGTTGTGCAGGAATGTTTCCAGATTTTAAAGGTGTAATTTTTCCAGAAAAACACAGTAGACCAGTTTCTGTCAGGACAACCTAACGGCGTCAGAATTAGAACCTAAAGACGTCAGGAGGAGCAGAAACAACTTATAAAATGTTTCTCGTTTTCTGTGCTAATTATAAATTTTTGGAAATTCTCAGGTCTTAATTTTACAGAAAAACTGCAAACATCCATTCCACAAGCATTATATCCTAGTGTAGTTGAGTCATATATAATTTTACCGCCAATTTTACGCGAAGGTTTCGTCTATTTTCTTAAAGTGTGCAGGTTTTATTTATCAAGAAGAAGAAACATAATATTGGATGAAGCTTATCACGCATACATTCTTCTTGGAAAGAATTTAACCACTACTTCACACGGAACCTACCGAGCTAATCAGGGGAGTACTAGTTTCTTTCTCTTTTAATTACCTTCCTTTGTCATAACTTTGATACTTTTGGGAAACATTGGGGACAATGTTCAGTTTAACTGTAGGGAGAGAGAATAAGACGGGAACTTTGAAACTATGCTTATCCTTAATTATTTGTCTTGTCCTATTGCATTTGTGTAATAAGCTATGAGAAATATTTGTTAGGGCAATTTTAGCGTCAAATTTATAAATTTTCATGACATGTACGAGTGGGACTTTGGTCTTAATAATGCGTCTCATGGATAGGAGTTATATGACTAGCACAAAAATCGTTTACCACTCAAATTCCACCCTAAAAATGTGAGGTTTGCCCCTAGATCTATAGGAATTAAAGCATTCACCTTTAATGCTTCGAGAGTGTACCGGTAGTATAATAGATTTTAGAACTTGTTTTGTGATGCATCCCGAGATCGCTAGTGAGACTACACTTGTGTAGTTAGGAATAACTAAATGATAAGAGGCATTAGGATAACCCTTGTTTGATACCCGTATTATAATTACTTCTTCAACATCGGTTGAGTAATTACCCCACACGCTTGCGATGTACTCATCTTTAGTACACGATACCCCTAGTTAACCCCTCAGAGCCTATCTCTTCGCGGTTCTCGTGATGTTTCGGTTTTCCAGAATATCAATGAAGAGCATTGTTTACAATCCACCCCCAGATGTACACCCAAATCGCCTTAGCCTACCTTGTATGCACTCACCATTAGTGCACTATTGTTATCATACTAAACCCTTAGTTCAATTATCTAGTTACTTGCATGGTTGCTAAGTCGAGTCATATCTTTTGTACACAATTTTGGGATGATTGGGACTCATGGGTAAAGTAAAATTTTATTGAGTGACGAGAAAGAAGGTTAAATTCAAATTCCCTTTATTTACGTAATAAAATACTCCAAGTGTTTTGATCTTTTCAATTCGGGTCAAATTAGTGTTAGAGTAATAAAAAATCAAGTGTAGGGATGCTCCTATAAATCCCTTATATTTTGATGTTATCTTAGAGGAAGGTACAGTAAAAGTGTATGCACACAAAAAAAATAAATAAAAAAAAAATGAAGAAAAAAATATACGGGCTACCATCCTACATCTATCTTTATCTTTATGTTTGCTTGTTTCAAGTTATCTAGAGTTTAGTGAGTCGAGTCTTGGCTTAGCAACGCCATTCTTTTCATGCTTGTAACATAAGATTTTTGACTTGCCACCACTAAATCGTCTATCCAACCAAACCTTTTGTTTCCCTACCGTAAGCCTAACATTACAACCCTTTTAAAAGACCTCTTAGATAGTTGTTCCTAGGTGCTTACGCCAAAGCGGTGGAGGTTTGTTCTAGTCTCAAGCCTATGTTAATATATATACTATGACCGGTTAATGAGTGTTTATCTTCCATTTCCATTTACTATATTTCATATACACCCGAGAGATGAGAGAATCCAAACACCCCTTGTGACGTGCTAGTATATAATTTCCGTGCTTGTTATGAATATTGCGATGCTTTTACTTGTTGTGAATTATGTTAAACCAATGTTTCATGCCCCCTAACTTATAAATTAATTGGCCAAAAGCACATTTGCTTGAGGACAAGCAAATACCAAGTGTAGGGATATTTGATAAGGATTTAAAACGTACACTTTTAAGGGGTCATTTAAGCCCTTAATCACCCACTTTTATATACGTTACTGCTTAATTTCGTTCCTTTCACTTTTTTGGTCTCTTGGAAGCAAAATGCTGGAATGATGCATTTTTGGACGAAAAAAGTGAATATATGAAGAATATGGCAAACTCAAGATCGAAGCCACTCAAGCTGCTTAAATTGCACCTGGCGGTGTCCCAATCAAAAGGCGACACCGTCCCTCTATACGAATTAAAATATCTGACAGCTCAGTAGACTTTTTGCTAAAATACACCTGACGGCATCAGGCTTTGAAGAGGAAGGGCGTGAAGAAGACTTTTCATCTCAGATGGCCTAGATCCAGAATCAGACTACGTCCCTACTGAAGCCCGAAGACGTCACAACTACAACGTGACGCCGTCCCAACGATGACTTGGCCAAGACAAAAACCCTAATGACGGCGATCTAACGGCGTCCCACCTATAAGGCGACGCAGTCGCAAGTGTAAAATTATATATATAAATCGAATTTTCAGAATTTTAAGAAGTAGACTTGTGGAGTAAAAACCCTAAATGTTTGTAGTCCGACTTGGACAGTATCTTAGGGTTCTCAAACCCTATTTACATCAAGATAAGTGTTTCACTTTATTGATTTCATTATGTCTTCGATTGAATGTGTGTATGCTTGCGTGTTTAACATGTCCGGCAAAATTTCTTGTGTGTTTGCTTAGATCTATGAAACCTAGTTATTAATTATTTATTGGTTGTCTCTTATCTTAGTTGTAATTAGCTTAGGAGTGCGATTAGACCATCTTTGTGTTTAAATGCTTGAGTAATCTTTGTGAACATTATTTATAAATCACTTAGCGGATTTCGTAGGCTAAACATCCAAATATAACCCTTAAAGTTAGTCTATGAATCTTAGAAAATTTCGTAGGCAATAACCTTAAGGTAGTCTCAAAGAGTTAGGGAAAAAGGCACACCCTACGACCTTAGAAAACACAATGCGTTAAGAATAAGGACGTGACAATTCAACCACCAATAAAAAATAACTAGGGAGTAATAGTATCTAGGTAGACACATTTTTAATCATCATACGAGCACACATCAAAAAGACATAGACTACCCATAGTTTAGATAATTAGATAGTAGAAGTAATCGGTAGAAGTACCACCCCCCAAATCCAAACCCCGAGATTTTACCCTTAGCTTTCTAAAAAAATATAAAAAAGATAAAAAAAATAATCTTCCTAAACCTCAACCTTAGCGTAGTACACTTCTTACAAGCATTCCTATTCCCCTAGAGAACGATATCAATACCCGAGGCTTACCCAATACTACACTAAAACGATTAGGTTCACTGCCTAGGGTGTTGAAAAACTTGCTCGACGAAAAAGAAGTTCCTTTGACCCCGAACGCGCCTTGTATGCACATCAGGTGTAAGGTTAGATGGATTTGATAAATTTGGTGCTTGTTTGGCTTCTATTCAACAATCATTGTTTAGATCAACTCCTTTTAGTGAGACCATCTGGAAAATTTTTGAGAAAAGCTTCCTAAGCATAAACCATCAGTTGAATCAAATCATAGGCTTGTCTACATCACAACTTACAGATAATTTTAGGCACCATGATCAAAAAGACCTAGTTTTTAAGAACATGGAACCTAAACACGAACAAGATTCTGTGTTAGGAATTAGAAAATTCCTATATTGAAGAGTCGGTCACCCCAACTATCATCTAGCTTAAGTTAGCTCGTAGACTAATCGTTAGTTACTTATTTATGTTGTTTTGTAGTTAGTCAGTAGCGTAAAATAGTCTAGTGCAACACCGTGGAGGAAGGACGGGTCTTTACCCACTGTATCCCTGATCCACAGGCCGTCAGGAGGTCGTTTAGTTTGTAACCTATAAATAACCTCTACCTCCCAAGGTAGAGGGTTGGATGTTCTTTGGTAATCTAATATTCCACAAGTTTCTCTCACTAGAATGTCCCACTCTTTCTCTCTCTAAAACCATCTATGTGCTCATTGTGTTAATGTTATGATGTGTATGTGAAATCCAATATCTTACAATTGGTATCAAGAGCCATGGTTAGATCATATCTTGCACATCTTTGGATTTATAGTGGTTTTTAGGTGGTTTTTTGAGTTTGAAAAAGTTTAGTGGTCTTTGCATCATTTGGTTGATTTCTTGTGTTAAAGTTTGAATTTTGTTGGTACTTTTATGTTTAGAATCATCAAAAGTGTTTAGGTTTTCATTTGGTAAGCTTGAATCATCTTGGTTGGGTTGTTTTTGGATTGAAAAGTGATGTTTATATGGTTTTTCAAGCTAGCGACTTAGCTCACGGAATATTTTCTTGGTAGCGACTTGCTTCACATTTTTGTAGCGACTTACAGTGTTGGAACTAGCGAGTTAGATCTAGCGAGTTAAAGTACAAGTAGTGGACTCTCCACTACGTGTAGCGACTTGTCGTAGCGACTTGGTCTGTAGCGAGTTGCTCTTTAGCGACTTGCATCGTTGCCGACTTGAGTAGCGAATTGCTGCCGAATTTTTGCTAGCGACTTGAGTGTTAGCGAGTTACCACTTAGCGACTTACATCTGCCTAGCGACTTGGAAAGCTAGCGACTTAGCGTGGTGGCGAATTAGTGTTGGCGACTTGGTGTGGTATCTTCTAGAGACTTGGGGAGTAATTCATAATAACACAATGTCTGTCATCACGGATTCTTTAATCATCAAAGTACTTGCTCTCTATGACACAGCACAGAATAGTGAAACAGAATGCTTATCTGAAGGCCACACACTTAATGACTCAGTATCAATCAATCAGAACAACTCAAATAAGTCACTCTTAATATCTTCAGATGATACTAAGAATGTGGAATGCACCTGTGAGCCGTTTCAACATCTCAGTCAGCTTCTCAAATTACTCTTATCCACAACCATGGATCGAACAAGTTGTGCCATCCTTCGTCAGGACTTTCCCACTTTAACAAGAACTGTTTTGCTTAACCTAGAACGACTGAGGTTTCAAATTACCAAAGAAAAGCTCTCAACTGATGATTCTCATGCTGCTCTCCAAACCATCTTCAACCAATTTCAGCCACTTACCCGGGAAGAATACTCCTCAGATTTTGATAACATCATGACTGGAATGTCTTTCAAGAAGCACACGGGAATGGAAATTCATGAGTTCAGAAACTCATTTATTCAACTTATGAGTAATATGGAAACATACATCGAGGAAACTGCAAAAGAGAATAACAAGCTGAAGGGATTGAATGAGTGTCAAGAATGTCCATGGAACAATGATGACGTGTCATGCTTCAGTCCAGTTGAACTAGCAGAAGACACTGATTGCAGAATCTCAGTTGTGATGGAAAAGGATGAAGAAAACATCACTGATCTCAAATTCTCAGAGTCAGAAAAGGTACACTTATCTGATCACACAAATTCTCACAAAAAGGTACATGACTCTTATCCTGAACATAACAAGGTGGAATCAATCTTTGTTTTGTCTGAATCTAATGCAAGTAACATGATTGAAAAAAGGGTATATGATGAGCTTTCAAACAAATTTTCAATTCTTGAAAAACACTGTATCTCTTTGCAAATTGAAATACAACATATGAATGAAATGTTTTATGCAAAAAAACAGTGTAGTAATCTGGAACTTCCAGAATTTAGAGAATTTTTTGAAATTAATCAGTTAAAATCCCAGATTCAGGACAAAGATTCGACCATAAGAAATCTGAAATCTCTTCTTTCAGAAGCCCAGAAATATGACTGTCATGAGATAAGTGATACACTAGAATCTATGAATTCTGAACTAGCTCTATGTGTGTCCAACCTTCTAAGAGAAAATGAGCATTTAAGAAAGAACCTTGAGGAAACAAACTCTAAATTAGTCAATCAATCTAATCTCTTGATGAAAGATATTGATGACCTCAAAGCACAAATTCAGGATAAGAGCTTTAATATTGTTGCACTAAAAAATGAGCTCAGGAAGCATGTTGGAAATAGGATGAACACTAAGTTTACAAAACCTTCAACTTTGGGAAAGTCAAATGTTCAGAACAACCTGAAACAAACAGTTATTAAACAACCTAATGCCTATAGGTCTGAAAGAGCTAAACCATTAAAATCTAAGCCTACATCCCTAGTTGATAATCAGTTTGTTTTGTCAAAACCAGTCTCTTCATTGCCTAGTTCCGATATGATGAATCCCAAGCATAGGACTAATGGTCATCACTCACAGATTAGAAATGCAATAAGTTTAACTAGGTCTCAGGCAAAAAATCATCTGTCAGATCAATCCCCTAAGAAATTCTCTGATCACAAAAGGACAATTAGTCAATTCAAGGCTGTGCACTCATTTAGTTCAACTAACTATAGTTTCAAATGGATTCCCACTGGCAGATTATTTAAGTATACAGGACTTAAACGAACTTACATTCCTAAGTCATGCCTCAAGTGGATTCCCACTGGTAAACTTTTCAAGAATGTAGAACCTAATAGAATCCCCATTAATGATACGTCTGGATTATACTGTGTTGCATCCAAATGTGAGACTAAACATGTCACTAACCCTTCTATGTTCAAGTCTACATGTGCTTCAAGTACAATGTGCTCGCAGTCTTTTTCAGGTACAATGCTCAACTCAATCAGGAACTTCATGACTTGGTTCCCCTCAGATATGAACATAGCTCATTCAGGAGCTATAGCTTGCAAGAGTTGATGTACTTCTTACTTTGACTCCTATTCATCTTGAATCAGGACTCGTCCTTCCATGTCTTTGTATAAATCAATTTTCAAAAAAAAAAAAAAAAAAAAAAAATTATATATATATTCTCCTTTCAAAATTTTATCATTTTTTTCTCAATCTAATAATGAATATACTCCTTGTTATCGATAACATCTACGATCCTAGAAATGTCATTCAATAATGGCACGGGATCATAGATGAAGTTCGAACAAAAGATATATTCTTGGTGGTATAATGGGATTGGTTAATATCAATCAATGATCTTTGATGACATTGATTGAGGGGGAGATTAGTTTTATATACCATTGGCTTCTGTGCTGGTTATGATGCTTGCTTATTTGTATGATGTGGTGGTTTCCTGCTTGTGTGACTAACTGGTTATACTTTTGAAATATCTGGTTGTATCTTGCTCATGAGATTTTCAGTGTGTGCCTTCGTTGTAACTGCCTATGTGTTGAAATGTTGAATTGATTCATGATGATCAGTGTAATAATCAATGCTAGAGACGTTGTCTTATCCGTGTTAGCATATTATTACCACTCATTCGTTAATACCATAGGGACCAAATTTGTCATATAGTGTAAGTTATGTTGCATTAGCGAATTACCTCACCTCAGTTTATAACCATAAGGACCAATTGTGTCATATTGCCTAAGTTAGTTTGTATACCCCTAGCGAGTTACCCATTAGCGAGTTACCATTTTACCCAACAAGTTTTTTTCTTCTCTCTCTCGTTCCTTTTTTCTTCTTCTCTTCGTCATTTTATTCTTACTAGCGACTTACCATAAGGTTTGCTTCGATTCCCTCTTATCGTTACTATCTTATGCTTTAGTGTCCAGTTTCTAACTTATCTTTATATCCAGATCCTTTCGTGCTCGTGAGGTGTGATTAGTTGACTCTCTCGCTTAGGTTCGGATTTTTATGTAATCGTGTGTGTGTTACTTATAAAATGATTGAACGAGTTTAAATTGTTTGGAATATGTTGTTTGGATTATATTGGTTGGAATACATTGATGTATGATTAAGTGGATTGGACTGATGGGTTGGTGTTAGATGTGTTCTTGGTGGCGAGTTAAATTGTTCTTGGTAGCGACTTAGTATGAATGTTCTTCATGGCGAGTTAGTGTTCTACTTAGCGACTACGTCTCCGTAGCGAATTAGTTCACTAAATTCCAGCGACTTGGTTAGCGAGTTAGTAGTTAGCGACTTGTATTTACAAGTTAGCGAATTAATAACCTAGCGACTTAGTTAACTACTTTGTAGCGACTTGGCTTAGTTACTGTACATGGCGACTTGACTTTACTAGCTAGCGAATTATTCTAGCGACTTGGTTAGCGAGTTAGCAGATAGCGACTTGTATTTACAAGTTAGCGAAATTGTTACCTAGCGACTTAGTTGACTGCTTTGTAGCGACTTGGTTTAGGTACTGTTCATGGCAACTTGGTCTTACATGCTAGCGAATTAGCTTGGCGACTTAGAGTGCTAATCCTTTAGCGACTTGTCTGTGGCTCTAGATGACGACTTGTTTTTACAAGTCTGCAACAGTGTTCACTTTCATGTTGAGAATTAGTCTTAGGGTCAAGGATTATTAACATGTTCAAAGTTTTTTTTGTGCTAAAGATGATTTCACTCTCACTACACTTAGGATCTCCTAATTCGACTTGTTGAATCAACTTACTCTATGTAAACTGTTATGACATCTCTGTTTAGGCAAAAGGTACTTGGGTTCTCTCACGACTGCCAAATGTTACTTTTTGCCTCATACATATGTGTTATATCACTTTTACATGTGTATCTTGGTTCATGTCATGATCACTTTGAAATGCACTCTTTTGCCCTTTAAATCCCTTATAAGCTCGTCATGTAATCATTTATTTGAATGTACTTCATTGATATATCTTATTTAAAAAATTGTCATACATTTGAAATCTATGCCACTCAATCTTTCTCAGTATATGTTTTGGGGAATCATTCTGAGTTACTACTTCTATGTCTTAAGGGTGCTCTCAATGTTGACTTACTTACCATCTAACCTGTTCCCATTCATTACTGTTAATTGTATGATTACTCAGAACATCAATGGCAAGTTCAATCCCAGAAAAGAGCGCTACCCCTTCGGCATCATCCAAAGTTCTTTCAGACGAAGAAATCCTTCCCAGGAGTCAATGGGCTGATATCGGAAAAAGCAACTGTTATGTGGACTTACAAAAGCTTCAACATAATCCGATACTCAAAGTTTCTATTGACATCCTCAAAAACACAAACTTCTTTGGAGCTATTACCAAGCAATGCTCAATTCCCTCCATTTACATTCAACAGTTCTGGAACACCATTCAATGGGACAAAATCACAGCTCGATACTCTTGCATGCTGGATGATATGGAGTTCACAATTGATTCTGATATTCTGAGCAAGGCTCTTGGAATCACACCATGTAACCCTGACTTTCGTTCTGAATCTCCACCTGGTGCTGACGATTTGATTGTCTTTCTAATTGGATTGGGTTATCAGAACAGTATTTCAAGAGCGTCTGACATCATCACTGGACACATGTATCAACCATGGAGAGCCATTACAACAATTCTTAACTTGTGCCTATCTGGCAAAACATCAGGGTTCGATAAAGTGAGGATCCCCATCTTGCAAATCCTATGGGGAATCGTTAATAGGGTTGATGTGAATGTATCAGATCGTATTTGGGAAGAATTTTCGTTATCAATGAACACATTCATATCTGACAGAATCAATTTCCAGAACAAAGCTCAAGGCCGAAAGAAACAAAACAAGCTTGTAATTCCCAGCATCAGATTCTCTAAGCTTATCATCCAGTACTTACAACAAACTCACAAATTCAATCCTAGGAGTGAATCAACTCTACATAAGGCTGAAGAAGAATATGTCTTGGGAAACCTAAAATATGTTCCTAGAGGTGTGGTCAATGAAATATTTGGTTTGCCAATTCCTGACTGTCTTCTCACAGAAGATATCAAGAAGACGGACTACTTCAAGCAATACAAGAAAAGAGCAACCAAACTCTCTGCTGATGTCACACCCTCTCCTCTACAACCAAACGCTCCCATGACCAAGTCTGCCTCACAAACATCCTATGCCTCTCTTCCTAAAAAGAGACGTGAAAGGTCACAACAGTCAGACACCACATCCAAGAAGCAAAATGATAAAAGGAAGAAAGTGGAGAAGGAAACTGGTAAGAACACTGAGACACCAAGGGATGCTACCAGGTTAACTGATGAAGATGATGCAGATCTGCAACTTGGAATTCAGCAAAGCCTTGAAAGTCAGAATGTGAAAGCTCCAGTAGGTGGAATTGTGTTAAGAGAACCCGCTCAACTACCTCAACAAACAAACCCAATTACACTTGACAAGGGTAAAGGAGTTGCAAGTGTTGAAACTGAACAAGCTGCTCACATGCTGTTAACTATCTCATCATCTCCATCGAGCACCACAAATCCATATGAGCTGAAGAGAAGAACAGATTCATCTCATGAAAAAGAACAATCTGGAGTGGTCAAGGTGCCTTAAACGTTTAAGGAATCTCTTACACTTGGTGAGACTCAATCTGACTTGAATGTTGACACTCTGTTACATAAGGGCTCACAGGAGAACCTTGAGACAAGATCTGATGAGACCTTGAAGATGGATGAACCAAATCTGTCTACTAACTCTCTATCCTCACTCAAGAATCTTGATGAAGATTTCTCTTTTGGTGATCAATTCATTAATGACAAAACCTTAGACTCTGCACAATCCATGTATAATGTCAGCATTCAGCAAGATACGTCAACCATTCCTCCAATGGCTGCATCTTCACTATCAACTGCACTTCCACCTCCCTTACTTACTCAATCTACTGTACAAACACCACCAACAATGTCACCAAACCCAGAACCCGTCATTACAATTGCAGATGAAGTGGCTCCACCAGCTTCCCCTCCACAGATTCTCACCTCTGATCAACTACTGGATAAAGCTATTAAAAGGATAGAAGCTCTGGAAAGGCAACTTCCTAAATCTGTAGATTCTCTGGTGAATCGTGTCTATAGATTGGAGCACCTCAACTTCAATGAAGCAGTTACTGACGCTATTGAAGGAGAAGTCAAGGATGCTGTGGAATGGGCAATGGAGGCTCCACTTCTTAGACGATTCAAGGACCTCCCCATCTCCGATATGAGAGCAGCTCTGTGTGAAAGGATGTATGAGGCTGAAGAGGACAAGCATGAGGTTCACAGTAAACTCTATGAGGCACTTGAAGAATCCATCAAGTTCGACAATTATGAGCAGTTTAAGATTGAAGTCGGAGAAAAGGAAGCTAAAAAGAAAAGGAGAACAATTGTAATGGAAACATTGATAAAGGATCGCAAAGATCCACCTCCTCCCCCACCACCAACGGGAGGAGCTGGAACTTCTGGATCTGGTAATCCTTCTACAACAACCAACACACCTCCATCACAACCACCATCATCACAGCCGAAATCTTCCAGTCAATCAGATCCGACAAAAGAGCAGAGTACTCAGAAAAAATCTGCTGCCTGGACGACGGTTGATTCAAGGTTCACATCCACGTCCACCTTCATTCCTGATGATCAAATGGTTAACGAAGAATCTCAGGTCATGGCTGACTCAGAACCAGATGAAGATGATGCGTCGACAAAGCATATTCCCAAGCCCTCAGAAGACTGGTTTGATTCTTACATGGCTGGGAATCGCACTAGCACATCCAGAGTAGCACCTTCAAGAGACACTATTCAAAGCTGCATTATGGAAGATAGACCTCCTTCTCCAGAACCCACATGGACCATCCCAGAGTCTGACTCTATGATTCCTGACAACAATTGGGCATCAGTTATCACGAATAATTATGAAGTTCCAGCTGAAGACTCTCTTCTGCACTACACTGGTGATATGGGAAGTTTTATTAAATGGTTTTGTGAGCGGAAGAGTATCTCATCCATAACTCCAAGAGATCTTGAAGGACAAGCTTACAAAATTGTCAAAGTCTTCCATTCTGATGCAAATCATCTTCAATATCAGATGGAAGAATGCCATAAGATGCTGAATGACCAAGTCAGTGAGCAAATCAGTCGCTTCAATGTCAACAAATCTCTTCCTCTTGGTGGTGAGCCTGGTCAGATAACCATTCAGGCTGAATTCTTCTTCAATCACGACTTGGACTATCTGTGTGCTCGCTCTGCTGAAAGAAGGCCTGCTCTATCAATATCAAAGATGAAAGCTGCAACCTACTCTGATCAGGGGCTTGAACAGATGGTTCCTGATCAATTCTGGGCAAATGAAGAACAAAAGTATGATATTGCAGCTTCTTATGGTATTTCTCACTGGTGGTTCAAAAAGAAGAAGTTTTACATCGAAAGACATGGTGCTGATAAAAGACGCAATGATGTCAGATCAAAGCTGCAAATCTTAAGTGTTGTTAGTGTAGAGATCTTCCCTATCTATGGATATGAGTACTTGAAGAAGATTGTCCTTAAAAGAGCTGACTTCAAAGTGTATACTATTGAAGAGAACGACTTCAAACATCTTCTGCCAAATGATTTCGAAGATCTCTATCTCTTAAATCTTCAAGGAAACCTTGAGCACTTACCTGTACGTGAGAAAAAGGCCCTCTCTGCAGCTGTCACTCTTTGGATCAGGGGCTTAGTCATTCGAAAACAAGTTGAGGACTTCCAGCTTGGCATTGAAAGCTACCAAACCAGGATCAACCTTACAAATCCTCAATGGAATGCAACTGGGCATGAATTTCATCGAGAATACAAAGTCCTTGACACCCCTAGAGCCGTCATCTTCACCGACAGATATGGATCTCGTATGCTTATGCGTCGATGTGAACTCTACAAGTTTAGTGATGGTACGCTCAAATTGGTCGAAGAAGAACTTGACACCAGAGTGAAAGAAGCCAAACTTGATATGAAATCTTGGGTTAAAACTATGTTTTGGACTGATGATGACGTGAAGAGATGTGAACACTTCATTGCTGCAATCAGACGAAGACTCAAGACACGAAGGATCTTCCGCAGCCTTGAAAGTTTTGTTGGTGGAAGGCTCCGTGATGGTCACTACAAACTTCTTCAGAGGACTGAATGAAGACTTCGTCGGGATATTATTTATGGTGTGTTTTTAACTATGTGTAATATGTGGTGTAACAAATATAAACAACTGTAATACATGTAATAGTGCTAGGATTTGTACTATGGTTTCCCCTTGTAAAAAGGGGGAAACATCTGTGTTGTCCATTTTTTTGATCATATAAAATCGGACACATTTTTCTCCTACAAATATTTTACCTCATACATATTTAAATCACTTGAGATCCAAAATCTCAAAGGATTTAAGATTTTTGATCAGGGGAGAAAATGTGATATAAATATGAAAGATGTTAAAAGATAAGATGACCAATTTTTGTGCAAACTTCTCTCTTATATGTGCTAAACAATTTTCGAATCTCGAAGCATATTTTAAGGGGGAGAACTCTCTTTGCAAATTCAAGTCATCAGGGTACCCAACACTTAAATCTTTGCAAAATTCAACTTTAAATGGTTTTAAGGTACCTTGATCATATGGCTTCTAATCCTTTGATGATAAAGGGTTCCCTCTAGTATGTGCAAAACTCTTTTCAAACCTCGAGGCACATATTGAGGGGGAGCAAATTTATGGAAACCTCATCCTTCCCGGAAATGCTATTTCTACTTGATTTAATGTGGAAAGTGATGTTGATATCTTTTAGAAAATGGTAATCAAAGAAGTTAATTCTTTCTCTTGCCTCCGTGTGCAAAACATTTTCAAATACTTGATGCACATGTTGAGGGGGAGTTCTCGTTCTAAAAATATCAAAAACAATTCAGGTACAAAATGCTTTGATAATATATCACAAGTATTTGAATTGATTTTCAAATGGTTTTCAGTTGGATCAAATGGCAGATGAACAATACCAAATAGACCGACCAACTTTACTTTATGTACGGTGATATAAGGATGATAAGCTTAGGTATTGGTTCCCATGATCCGCCAGAACCGGAGGGATCTACCCAGGGACAATCCACTAGTTAGTGTAGAAGTCCTTAGGTATGATGATAAAAGGAGAAAAAATGAGATATGGGAAGAGTGCGGACTAAGACTGAGCTAGTACTGGAATAAACCAAACAAGGTAATAGCTATGAAGTCTCGGTAAGCACTGAAGGAGTTGAAGAATTAAAAAGAATTGAATGAGAAAAGGGTGAAAACAAATAGCCCTCCATTTATTCAACCTTAGGGCAGATACCGGGTTCAATTCATATGCTACTGATGGTAACATCTGTATTGAAGACAAGACGTCATGGACCCAGTGACGCAATGCACTTCAACTTCCCAAACCACTCAAGTTCCTCTTAAAAGGACTTGTTTCATTCTCACGGGGAACCGACATTATCTATCGACCTTCTCTTAGAGATGGTTGATATTGAAGAAGGAGACCCTCTCCCTAGTCTCCGGCACAGGATCCAAATATGCACAAATTGAGTCTAGAGCCACGAGATCATCAGTAAATCTCATTAGGACACTTTCAATGAAGACTCTCTGTTTCACACAATGTGGAAAGAGAGATTATATCTTAAGTCCTTCGCATTATCCTTGTGGTATTGCCAGAACATCTGAGTGATGTGTTTACATATTCACAATGAAGATGGAAAGCCTTCTGGAGCCAACATCAAACAAGCTCCTGGTAGGTGGCATGTGAGATCTATTATATAGATCAACCATGTGACAACTGAACAGAAACAATGGGGCGATTCAATCTCTTGAATCAATCCTGGTTCAGGTTATGGATTGACGGATGCCTTTGAAAAACCGGTCTTTGTGCTTAAAAACTCTTTTCTTTAGCACATCGACCGTGTACCCATTTTTCAAGCCAAAAGGTATTTTTATGATTGATAATTGATTTTCAATAAAACCTTCGTTGTATTGCAAAAACAATTTCTATTGAGCAATACACGATTGTTTTTCAAATCTCTTTTCATCAATCAGTGGACTTAAAATTCGCTGGTTCACTCACTCCGTGTTGTCTTCTTTGAGATGTTCCGGTTTGAGAACAGCTAGAACAGCTGCGAAACCCTGTCAAGGAGATTCTTAGGAATCCTACCTGATCACAGGCAGTACTTGTACTGATCAACGGGGAACCGTGGGCCGTGTACCTCAATTCAACGAAAGTGATCAAAGACACTTTCGTGCGACTTAGTGCTAACTGTTGTATGCAGGTACACCCGACGTTTGCAGCTGATCAGAATGAAGCGGTCAATCCATAGCCGCATGCTCACTTAATACATTCATCTCAAAAGAAATCATGATTAGTGCATCAATGACTCTGATATTTTCACTCCATGCTTCTGCTACGTTGCTGCTAATATCATGATTCAACAAAAGCTTCCGCTACTCTGATGAGAAGAATTCATGATCCAGAATGTGAGCATGTCGGTCCTAAAGTCACAACACCACAAAGGATGCCTCAGAGATTGATGATTGCTGATGATCTCAAAAGATGGATCCTTATTATTCTCTCATGGATCATTAATGTCCTCCACTTAAAGTACAAATCTGTGCAGACTTTGAAGTTGCACTACTTAGGCACAAAGATTGCGATGTTGAAGTTGTTTTGTCTACGAGCTCAAGAACAAAGTCAAGAATAGAATGCTAGGATTTGTAATGTAAAACATGGGGTGACCTCCCTTAGGGGGAGATTGTTAGGAATTAGAAAATTCCTATATTGAAGAGTCGGTCACCCCAACTATCATCTAGCTTAAGTTAGCTCGTAGACTAATCGTTAGTTACTTATTTATGTTGTTTTGTAGTTAGTCAGTAGCGTAAAATAGTCTAGTGCAACACCGTGGAGGAAGGACGGGTCTTTACCCACTATATCCCTGATCCACAGGCCGTCAGGAGGTCGTTTAGTTTGTAACCTATAAATACCCTCTACCTCCCAAGGTAGAGGGTTGGATGTTCTTTGGTAATCTAATATTCCACAAGTTTCTCTCACTAGAATGTCCCACTCTTTCTCTCTCTAAAACCATCTATGTGCTCATTGTGTTAATGTTATGATGTGTATGTGAAATCCAATATCTTACATTGTGAGATGGTTAGAGTTGAACTACCTTGTTGCATGTGTGGGATAGTTTTCAAAACATATGACACGCATGAGGAATCCTTTAGGCAAATAGAACATAGTGATCAAATTTTTGAGAATGATTTTTATGAATTGGACCAAGAATTTGAAAGGGCTAAAGAAGGATTTGAGATACTTAGGAGTATATTTGGGTTAGATCATACTAAAACACATGATGAACATTTAGGAGATCTAGATATAATGGAGAATGAGGTGGAAACTCCAAGCCCACAAGCCCTACCATCACTTGAGGAACACAGACCGCCTATAACTTACCCGGAATAAGTAGAAGAGACTATAGGAACCCCGATTGATATAGAACCTTTGGACCAAACACCACTAGAGAATGTAGGTTTAGATGCTTGTTGTCATGACCTCTCTCTTAGTCCTAGGGAAGTTCCTAATTTTGATGAACTGGAGCCTCAACCAAAACCCTTACCCAATTTTCCGTCTTTAGATGCGAATCTAGGAATTGAATTAGGCCCCATCCACCAATCAAAATAAATATTCCGGGTAGTTGCGTGATGAAGGTAGTAAACTTTACGCCATGTATAGTGGAAGCTAATATAGGAGTAACCCATGACCTTACACACTTACATCACCCATTCATGGTTGATAACAAGAAACATTATGGGTTTAAAGCGAGTTTATTAGGTCAAGATGGATCCTTAACTAAGAATCTTTTGAAGTTGATAGAAAATGATCCATTTCTAGAAGAAAGATTTGATTCACCCGCTACACCAATTGAATTAGGTAAGGCTAGTATGATAGGAGCACACCCCTTTGAGCATAAGTATCACCCATCACCCTCTCCTCACGTAGCAAATTTCCACCCTAAGGGTGTGCATCGCTACTATCACCCGAACTTAAGCTTAAGTGTAGGAAAAACTTCCCCTTTATACGTTAAATAATGGTAGATTCAAGCTCGTGACTCGAACAAAAACAAGCGCTTCTTGGAAGGCAAACCATGTGTATTTGTTTTTCATTTTATATGTGTGTTTATATATCTTTTTCATTATTGTTTATTCTCATGTTAGACTTTGTGAAAATGCTTTATTTTGTTTTTAACCTCGTCTTAATTGCATATAAATGTATTTTACAATAAGATAAGTGTAGGGAGGATTACATACGTTTTTAAAAGAACGTGAACATGAGAACTACGATTATTGAAATTGAGATATATGTGTGTGTTTGTTAGAGTCAAATGCTTGTATCGAGTCATAATGGATGTTTTGCAGGAATTTTTCAAGATTTTAAAGGTGTAATTTTTCCAGAATTTTTCTAGAAAAATGCAGCAAACCAGTTTCTGTCAGGACAACCTGACAGCATCAGGATTAGAACCTGACGACGTCAGGAGGAGCAGAAACAGCTTATAAAATTCTTCTCGTTTTCTGTGCTATTTATAAATTTTTGGAAATTCTCAGGTCTTAATTTTCCAGAAAATATGCAAACATCCATTCCACAAGCATTATATCCTAGTGTAGTTGAGTCATATATAGTTTTACCGCCGATTTTACGCGAATGTTTCGTCTATTTTCTTAAAGTGTGCAGGTTTTATTTATCAAGAAGAAGAAACATAATATTGGATGAAGCTTATCACGCATACATTCTTCTTGGGAAAGAATTTAACCACTACTTCACATGGATCCTACCGAGCTAATCAGGGGAGTACTAGTTTCTTTCTCTTTTGATTACCTTCCGTTATCATAACTTTGATACTTTCGGGGAACATTGGGGACAATGTTCAGTTTAAGTGTAGGGAGGGAGAATAAAATGGGAACTTTGAAACTATGCTTAACCTTGATTATTTGTCTTGTCCTATTTCATTTGTGTAATAAGCTATGAGAAATATTTGTTAGGGCAATTTTAGCACCAAAATTAAATTTTTCATGACATGTACGAGTGGGACTTTAGTCTTAATAAAGCGTCTCATGGATAGGAGTTATATGACTAGCACAAAAACCCGTTTACCACTCAAATTCCACCCCAAAAATGTGAGGTTCGCCCCTAGATATATAGGAATTAAAGCATTCACCTTTAATGCTTCGAGAGTGTACCGGTAGTATAATAGATTCTAGAACTTGTTTTGTGATGCATTCCGAGATCGCTAGTGAGACTACACTTGTGTAGTTAGGAATAACTAAATGATAAGAGGCATTAGGATAAACCTTGTTTGATACCCATATTATAATTACTTCTTCCACATCGGTCGAGTAATTACCCCACACCCTTGCGATGTACTCATCTTTAGTACACGATACCCTTAGTTAACCACTCAGAGCCTATCCTTTTCGCGGTTCTCGTGATGTTTCGGTTTTCCGGAATATCAATGAAGAGCATTGTTTACAATCCACCCCCAAATGTACACCCAAATCGCCTTAGCCTACCTTGTATGCACTCACCTTTAGTGTATTATTGTTATCATACTAAACCCTTAGTTCAATTATCTTGTTACTCGCATGGTTGCTAAGTCGAGTCATATCTTTTGTAGAGACCTCTTAGATAGTTATTCCTACGTGCTTACGCCAAAGCGGTGGAGGTTTGATCTAGTCTCAAGCCTATGATAATCTATTTACTATGCCAGTTAGTGAGTGTTTATCTTCCATTTCCTTACATAAGATATTTCATATAAAACCAAGAGATGAGAGAATCCAAACACCAATGTGAGGTGCTAGTGTATAATTTATGTGCTTGTTATGACTATTGTGGCACTTGTATTTGTTGTAAACTATTTTAAACCAATGCTACATGCTCCATAACTTATAAATTGATTGGCCAAAAGCACATTTGCTTGATGACAAGCAAATTACAAGTGTAGGGAATATTTGATAAGGATTTAAAACATACGTTTTTATGGGGTCATTTAAGCCCTAAATCGATACATTTTATATCCGTTACTACTTAAAATCGTTCCTTTTCACATTTTAGGTCTTTTGGAAGCAAAATGCTGGAATGAAGCAAATTTGGATGAAAAGGAGCGAAAACATGAAGAAAAAAGCAAAGTCAAGATCCAAGGCTGTTCTGCAAGCCTGACGGCGTCCCAACCCAAAGGGTGACGCCGTACCTAAGGAAGACTTCTAATTAAATTACATGTGATGGCTCAGGTGAAAATTCGGTTCTAAAGCATAACAACGTCACTTTATAATCTGGAAGGCGTCTCCCTTAGTTTCTACACCAGACGTCCAAGAACCATCCCAAGACGACGTCCTTCATGAAGACAGACGGTGTCACACTCCTCAAATGACGCCGTACCAATGATGACTTGTCCCAAATGAAACCCTAAAGACGGTGACCAGAAGGCGTCACCAGCAAAAGGCGACACCGTCGCACTTGTAAATCTATATACAGAATTTGATTTTTCTGCATTTAAAGAGGTAGAATTTTGGAGAGAAAACTGTGGAAAACTAGAAGGGGAGGTTGAATAGTTTTGTCACACCCCCAATTTACCTGTTTTGCAGCGGAATTGAATTCCTGGGGGATTGACTGTCATAGCACCACAATCACAGTTATATTGAACGACCTAAAGTGTCGTTTAAAAACACATCGTTGGATATTTCATAAAAACATTCAGAGTACAACATCGGTCCCAAAAGGTTTACAAAGTTTGCGGAAATACAATTATGTTACAAATCCAAACGATGTTTTTGAAATAAAGTACCATAATGTACAATAATGTAAGTCGACGCCGCGACTCAAAATGTAGGTCCCTAAACCATGTCATGATGATAATGCCTCAGTTACCTGAAAATACATTGCTAAAACGGGTCAACAATAATGTTGGTGAGAAATCATAGGTTTATGTAAATGTTTTTATACGACTACACAAGTATAGACCAGGCATGACAATCAAGTCACGTAAAAATGTTACAATTGCAATAAGTCCATGACACCGAAACTAGACAATTCATAATGTATGCCCCTGCAGAGTGTTTGCCAGACAACTCCGTAATGTTATTAAATGAAATGCATCCGTAACATGTAGTTGGGATTCACCAACCCGGATGGAGGCGTCACCCTCGATAGATCTATCCACTCATCCTCGCTTCTATGATTAACGGTTCATGTTCAGGTAATGGGGACTTTCAATTGGCAAATGCGGTAACTTAAGCAATGTAAATGAATTTAATGTACTTGGTATCGTAATAAAAATGTTGTGCAATGTATTCTCCCCCGTAAGTTTGAAAATAATTAAAAGTGTATACGACGGGGCTATGAAAACTCACTTGGTAAACTGGAATGATGACAAGAGTGAGTACACTGAGGTATAATGTGATGCGTTAACCGGGACCTATTACGAATGATATGACATGTAATGAGTTGCAATGTAATGTTATGCATGCATTTCGTATGTTATTTATACCATTTGCGAGTTTTGAAAAATATACTTTTCGTCGAAAAATACTCTTTTGACGTCTTGACCAATCAAAAATCACTTTACAAGTTTTTACGTCAAAATGTCATCCTACAATGGTTTTATAATGATTTATGGTGAAATTTTTACTTTTCGACGTAAAACAATGTCGTCGGAATTTTTATAAAAGTAACAAAAATGGCTTTGGAAAACTAGTCGTAAAATGGTGTACGTCGATCGTTAGAAACGAACTCGACGGTTTTGGAAAGTTTGTATCGAAATATAGAAGTTCCAGTTCAGGAGTTTTCGTCCAAAAAGTCTCGAACATAAAGATAATAAGGGTTAAAGATAGTGATTTTGGCTAATTGTAGTGCAAAAAGTGAGTTTCGGCCAATTTTAAACATCCGTAAATAATTTATTACAACTCCGCTATACAAACGGCTTGTCGTTTTGAAAAATATGCTCGGTGAACTTGATTTTACTAGAAGACAATTCGTTCCAAAAAGTTCCACATCATGGTTAAAAACAGCCTCAAACATGGTCGTTACAGCTACCGTAACACTTGTATCGTAGAAATAATATAGTTTTTCAGAAAATAATAGTTACGGCAACTTTATGAAAACGTGCATATCTTTGTCGTTTCAAATCCGTTTTCTACGTATAATACGTCCTTAGCTTCGTATCGAAGTAAACTAATATATTTTTGACAAGTCGAAATAATTTGTGAAGCTTAAGGCTCGTTTTTGACTCGGACAAAATAAAAACAGCATGTTGAAATTTCAGAAAACTATATTTTCCGTCGCCAAACTTTAAAAATTCATAACTTCTTCGTTATAACTCCGTTTTTATCCGTTCAAGCGGCCACGGATTCGTTTTAAAGTATATTTTCTAAATATCAAAGCCAAAAGGTCGTGCCTACTGTCGGTTTTTCCAGAAAATCGAAACAAGGACAGAACACAATATATACTTATCGAAAATAGTTTTTCTCGGACAAAACCTATTCTAATCCCTTCAAATCAACTCCAAAGCTAATCTAATCCTACCATACACCTTCTTAGGGTGTCATGGGTTCCTAATCACCATCAAGACCAATGAATACCAAGGGGATAATTATAGGATGACCATATATATATATATATAACTTATAAAAATCATGTAAAAATGGTATAAATCACATATGTCTTGCATGTTGCTCCAAAAATGAAAAGATATATATGAAATGAAAAGGAAACATGAAAAATGAAAGAAACATGCTTACAAGTGAATATGATGAGGTGCAAGTAACAAGGTTAAACTTAAACACTCTTGGTTTTTATTTCAAAACCTTATAAAGAGTATAAACTAGATTGTATAAACACTTGAGAAAAATTTTGATGATGATCCCTCCTAGCTCTTGATGAGAACCGGTTTTTGGAAGAACAAAAGAGAGAAAGAAAACTTTATCAACTATGTGAATTATTTGAAATGAAATGAATGAGATAAGTGAAAGTGTAGACTTTTAAGTTGAGTGTAAATCTTTACAATCAAAGAGCCATTCCCACATTTATTACCACCCTCCCCTTGGTCGGCCAAGGGGGAGGGATTTGGTAAGATATATATTTTTTTTTTTTTTTAAATGTTGTGTAAATGATTACTTGTATAAATTTTTAAGAAAGTGTAAGCAAATGAATCTTGTAAGGTAAATGGTAGATTTTTGGTACAAGTAAGTTTTTAATAGATCAAAATAGAATGTAATGATATAATAAAAATTGTAAAAATACATTCCTTGTGAAATTTGAGTGATAAAATAATTATCGAGAAATTTTAAGAAAAGTGTCGTAATAATATAACTTTAACGATTTATATACAAAATAAATTTAAAACACTAAGTAAACTTAAAATATAGTTTTTATAAACTAAATGTAAGTATAAAAATATTTCGGGATCATTTTTGAAAGTAACGGATTAAATGTAAAAAAAAATAATAACTCACGCGATAACGTTTATTTAATATAAAAATTACACGTTAAATGTGAAATGAAATGTCATGAATGAACTAACGTGATGCAAATGATGTGAATGAAATGTAGACTAATCTTAGTCCATATGAAATGTACGTGATGTTATGATCATGAATTCGCCGCTAAACCTTTAAGGTTACGCGAATTTGGAACAAGTAAACCAAGTTTATGATAAATGTTGAAATAGTGAGGCATAAATTGATTCGAGAAATGACCTGAAAGTACGGGTTGTCACATTCGCCCAACCAAAAAGGAATTCAGTCCCTGAATTCAATCGTTGTTAGGTCTAACGGTGTCGGTGAAAAGATGATGATACTTGCGTCGCATCTGGTCTTCCCGTTCCCAAGTAAACTCAGGACCTCTTCGAGAATTCCAACGAACCTTCACGATAGGAATACGACTCTGTTTCAACTGCTTGACCTCGCGGTCCATGATTTCTACAGGTTCCTCCACAAAGTTGAGTTTGTCGTCGAGTTGAACTTCATCCAATGGAATAACGAGCGATTCGTCCGAAAGACACTTCTTCAAGTTTGAAACGTGAAACGTGTTGTGCACATGACTAAGTTCTGACGGAAGATCAAGTCGATAAGCTACCGGACCAACTCTGCTCAAAATCTTGAATGGTCCAATGTACCTCGGGTTCAACTTCCCACGCTTTCCAAATCGTACCACGCCCTTCCAAGGCGATACTTTCAACATAACTTTGTCGCCCACTTGAAATTCCAATGCTTTACGCCTAACATCCGCGTAACTTTTCTGTCGACTTCGGGCAGTTCTGAGTCTATCACGAATTTGAACTATCTTTTCTGTGGTTTCCCGTACCATTTCTGGACCAGTAAGTTGTGCGTCTCCTACCTCGGCCCAACAAACAGGTGATCGGCATTTTCGACCATAGAGTGCCTCAAATGGTGCCATCTTTATACTGGTATGATAACTATTTTTGTACGAGAATTCAATCAATGGCAAATGGTTAGCCCAACCATTTCCAAAATCAATTACACATGCTCTCAGCATATCTTCTAATGTTTGAATTGTCCTTTCACTTTGACCGTCGGTTTGTGGGTGATATGCTGTGCTCATCTCTAATCTAGTTCCGAACGAATCTTGCAATGAATTCCAGAAGTTTGAAGTGAATCGACTATCTCTGTCGGAAATGATAGAAATTGGTGCACCGTGCCTTGAGACTATTTCCTTGACATAAAGTCTAGTGAGTTGCTCCATGGAATAAGTCTCTCTAATTGGTATGAAATGGGCTGATTTGGTAAGGCGATCAACAATTACCCAAATAGCGTCATAACCTCCCGATGTCTTAGGAAGTTTCGTAACAAAGTCCATCGTAATGCGTTCCCATTTCCATTGAGGAATTTCCGGTTGTTGGAGTAATCCTGACGGCTTCTGGTATTCGACTTTTACCTTAGAGCAGGTAAGGCATTTGCTAACGTACGTGGCAATTTCCGCTTTCATGTTCGGCCACCAATAAAGCTTCTTAAGATCTTGATACATCTTATCCGATCTTGGATGAATAGAATACTTTGACTTATGCGACTCATGCATAATCAATTCTCGTATTCCGCCATACAATGGAACCCACATTCTATCCTTGAAACATAATACTCCATCTGCTCTCTTCACAAAACCATTTGCGCTTTCGGGCATACCATAAAGCTTTTCACTTGGTCGGTTTTCCTCCTTAAGTGCCTCGATCTGTGCTTCATGGATTTTCGATGGTAAAGGAGAAATAATCGTCATTCCCAATGATCGAACTCTTAAAGGTTTAGGCCTCTCTTTCCGACTAAGAGCATCAGCCACAACATTGGCTTTTCCCGGGTGATACTTGATTTCACTATCATAGTCGCTGAGTAACTCCAACCAACGACGTTGCCTCATATTAAGTTCCTTCTGATCAAGAATATATTGCAAACTCTTGTGGTCAGTAAACACTGTGCACTTTGTACCGTAGAGGTAGTGTCTCCAAATCTTGAGTGCAAAAACTACGGCCCCTAACTCGAGATCATGAGTGGTGTAATTCTTCTCATGAGTCTTAAGTTGTCGAGAAGCATACGCTATCACCTTCTCATTTTGCATTAAAACAGCCCCAAGTCCTTTATGCGAAGCATCACAATATACAACAAAGTTCTCGATTCCTTCGGGTAGTGCCAAAATCGGCGCACTGCAAAGCTTTTGCTTCAACAACTGAAAAGCAGCTTCTTGTTTCTTTCCCCACTCGTACTTCTTGTTTTTCTGTGTCAACTTGGTCAAAGGTCTTGCTATCTTCGAAAAACCTTCGATGAACCTTCGGTAATACCCGGCTAGTCCTAGAAATTGTCGAATTTCCGTAGGATTTGTTGGAGTAGCCCAATCTTTCACGGCTTCAATCTTTGCGGGATCAACTTGTAGTCCTTGACTATCAATGATGTGACCAAGAAATTGCACTTTGTGGTTCCAAAAATCACACTTCGAAAATTTGGCATACAACTTCTCATTCTTGAGTAGCCTTAAAATCGTCCTTAAATGCTCTTCGTGCTCTTCTTTGCTCTTTGAGTAGATCAATATGTCGTCGATGAACACTATCACAAACTTGTCCAAATACGGTTTACATACTCTATTCATGAGATCCATGAATACCGCAGGTGCATTAGTCAATCCGAACGGCATCACTTGAAACTCGTAATGACCGTAACGTGTTCTAAACGCTGTTTTCGGAATATCCTCTTCCCGAACTCTAAGTTGATGATAACCCGACCGGAGATCAATCTTGGAATAAATACTAGAACCTTGCAACTGATCGAACAAGTCATCAATTCTGGGGAGTGGGTAACGATTCTTCACCGTTAACTTGTTCAACTCTCGATAATCTATGCACATTCGGAAGGATCCATCTTTCTTCTTCACAAACAAGACCGGTGCTCCCCAAGGCGAGGAACTCGGCCTAATGAATCCTTTGTCTAGAAGCTCTTGCAATTGATTAGACAACTCTTGCATTTCGGATGGTGCTAGACGGTACGGTGCTCGCGCAATAGGTGCAGCTCCGGGAACTAAGTCAATTTGAAATTCTACTTGGCGTGCCGGTGGAAGTCCTGGTAAGTCTTCGGGAAAGACTTCAGAAAATTCTCGGACAATTGGTACATCTTCAAGTCGCTTCTCCTCCGACTTCTTCTCGGTTACATGGGCTAAGAAAGCAAGACAACCTTTCTTTATGTACTTCTCCGTTTTGATGCACGATATGATACTAAGTCTAGTTCCACTTCGTTCCCCACGAATAATCAAAGTTTCGCCGTTATAAGGAAGATGAACAACTTTTTCATCACAAATGATCTTTGCACGATGTTTGGATAGCCAATCCATGCCGATGACGACGTCAAAACTACCAAGTTCTACGGGCATGAGGTCTATGTTGAAAGGATGATTAAGAAAATTGAATGTGCAACCGCGGACAATGGTGTTGGTGCTAACTAAGTTACCATTAGCTAATTCGACAATGTATGATATGTCTAAGGTGGTTGGTTTAATGTTGAGTAAAGGTGCAAATGCATTGGACACAAAACTTTTATCGGCACCCGAATCAAATAAAACTGAAGCGTAACGATTATTGAGAAGGAACGTACCCGTAACGATTATTCGGGTCCTCCCTATCTTCTCCGCCTCCTATGACGTAAACCCTTCCTTGTGCCAAACCTCCTTGATTCGGATTTGCTTGATTCCTTCCCTTCTTACATTCAGTCTTGTAGTGTCCACGTTCCCCGCAACCAAAACATGTAACTGGTGGCAACTTACAATCCATAGTTCGGTGACCAACTTTCTTACAATTTTCACATGGATCGGGACATCGACCCGGATTGTGGTGACTCAAACACCTATTACACTTCGGCAAAACCCCCGAATACCCTTTTCCTTCCTTTTTACCCGCAACATAAGCCTTGGCAACCTCTTGCCTCTTGGGTGGTTGTTGAGTAGCATTTCTACCCCTGGTGTTGTCCCACTTCCGTTTGTTGTTGTTGCTATTGTTGTTGTTGTAGTTGGCTCGGTTATTGTTGTAATTGAAACGGTTGTTGGGGTTGTTGTTGTTGTTTCGGTTGGTGTTGGTGTATTTACCTCTCTTCACCACTTGTGCCATCAACTTCTGAGTCACTCGAATAGCTTCCTCAATTGTTTGTGGATCAAACGAAGTCACATCTCCTTGTATCACCTCGGGAAGTCCCCCGATGAAAGCCTCTAGCAACTTCTCGTTATCAGAAACCATGGACGGGCATAACGCGGCCAATTCTTGGAATCTCCGAATGTAAGTGTCAATATCATACCCAATGGTTACTAATTCATAGAACTCCGTCTCCAACTTTTTCACTTCCGTTCGAGGACAAAACTTCTTAGTCACCAAACCCTTAAATTGCTCCCAAGTAAGCTTGAAAGCATTCTCCATTCCAATCGGTTGAGCATAAGAATTCCACCACGATAATGCTCCATCGAGTAATGTGCTCGTAGCAAATTTGACCTTACTATCATCCGGACAGTTACAAAGCAAAAACACGGATTCCAACTTTTCAAACCATCGCACCATTGCTGTAGCTCCTTCAGTTCCTCTAAACTTGGTGGGTTCGCCACTTTTGAAATCCTTGTACGAACATTTCTTAACTCCGGATCCTCCGGCATTTCCAGTAGCAGCAGCTAGCCTAGCGGCTTCAGCAGCAGCCGCGGCCTCAGCAGCAGCAGCAGCCACTGTTTCCCTTTCGACTCTTAGAGAATTAGCAATGCTATCATTCACCAACTTTTGAATTGCTGCTTGGGTCATTTCAGCTGTAGCCTTCTTCGGTGCCATAACTCTTCAAAATCACAAGATGAAACAATCATGAGAACTCGTAAGTAGAAACAACCATCATACAAATATAATCCACAACCACAACATGCATAAAGATAAATGGAATCACAACGGAACAATAACGAAATATCACAACACACGTGGATAATATACATGAAAATTTCGGCCTACATGGACCGATATCATACATAATAAAAACCATTCCTACATAGTAGAGTCAATACTTGATATATTTGTTTGTACAACAATCAAAAGACAACAAGTTCTTTAAACTACGTCACACACCTCGTGACTAGGATAATAATGGTCAAAACTATACATGACAAAAGTCTACATAAGGCACCTAATGGTGCTCCGCCGGCTCGATCCTGAAGATCACGAACCTGAGTAGTCAAGCTGGCAACCAAACTCCTCAACTCTCCAATCTGACCCTGCAAAGTGACAATACTCTCACGAGCTAGTGATAACTCCTGTGCCTGACGCTGCAACTCATCCTGCGTCATCTCGGCTCTGTCGTACAACTCGGGCATCTCCTGCCTCAACTCATCTATACGCTCTCTATCCTCAATCTGCCTATGCTGAATACTCTGATGAGCTAAGTCAATCGAAACCCTGCCTAACACTAAACCCTCGACCTCCTCAGCAATGGGCTCAACCCTATCTACCGACAGTTCCTCCAACTGTCGCGACAAACTATCAATCTGGATCTGCTGACTATCAATACGGGCTCCTAATGCCTCGATAGAAGGCTGTCGAGCAGCTGCAGCCTTAGAGCTCTCGCCTAACTCGAACCTAGCAGGTGGCTCGGGTTCAGTAGATGGTGGTGTAGGGATATCAAAACGAGCACGCTTTTTGGGCGGCAAGTCTGTCGTAGGCAAATGATCCCTAAGAAAATATGATGAAGATGGTGATGATGGTGCTAGTAGTGGTGATGGTGGGTGCATCTGGTAAGGAGCAGGGCTAACATGTGGAGTGGGTGCGACTTCGCCCTCCTCGAAGGGTTCAGTCTCAGTGTCAGTCATGATAGGTGGAAAGGCTGGAGTAGAGCCAATGGAGGATACGATCTCAGTGGAGTGTGATGAAACATCATCCATGATGGGGTTAGCTGGAACATCATCTGAGCTAGAGTCCGATGATATGGTGATGGGATGTGAATCTGAAGACATGTCTGTGACAACCGATGTGAAATGAAAGTAAATAACTCGGATAAAGTGTAAGTGAATCCGCATGATAAAAATAAATATGTACTATGATGAAATGATGAGATGCTATGATAATGTAGCTATAGTCTAGGGTCAATGATGCAACCTAGTTCTCTATAACTGTAGCTCTGATACCAATCTGTCACACCCCCAATTTACCTGTTTTGCAGCGGAATGGAATTCCTGGGGGATTGACTGTCATAGCACCACAATCACAGTTATATTGAACGACCTAAAGTGTCGTAATAATATAACTTTAACGATTTATATACAAAATAAATTTAAAACACTAAGTAAACTTAAAATATAGTTTTTATAAACAAAATGTAAGTATAAAAATATTTCGGGATCATTTTTGAAAGTAACGGATTAAATGTAAAAAAAAATAATAACTCACGCGATAACGTTTATTTAATATAAAAATTACACGTTAAATGTGAAATGAAATGTCATGAATGAACTAACGTGATGCAAATGATGTGAATGAAATGTAGACTAATCTTAGTCCATATGAAATGTACGTGATGTTATGATCATGAATTCGCCGCTAAACCTTTAAGGTTACGCGAATTTGGAACAAGTAAACCAAGTTTATGATAAATGTTGAAATAGTGAGGCATAAATTGATTCGAGAAATGACCTGAAAGTACGGGTTGTCACAAGTTTTACCAATTTAGAACTTCCTTTTAAAATATTTAGATCGAATTATGTCAATCTATTTAGATGTGTATGTTGGACGTTGATAGATAGATATATAAAAGTGTAATGAAAGATAAAGAGTAAGACGCACATAACCACGACACGAGTATTTATAGTGGTTCGGCTAGAAGGACACCTTCCTTGCCCTACTCCACTCCCTGAGTCACCTACTCGAGAGTTCGTAATCACTACACGACACCAACTCCTTATGGCGGAGAAGCCTTCACAGCGTCGCCTACTCTTTTTCCGGTACTAGGCTAACCACCGGGTTCTTTCACACCAAGGTGAATCACACCTACCACAACGTCACCTACCCTTTATCCGGTACTAGGCTAAGTATCGAGTTCCATTACAATGGAGGAACTACTACCCAACACTACACAACACCTAATCCCAAAGGAGACCCACTCCTTATTACAACACCATCAAGGATATCAATATCCTTGAAAACAAACTATCACTATGTGTATAACGATGCACCTCATCGATTATACGACCTAGGCATTCTTCACTAATGCCACTTGATTAGATTCCTAGGCATCCTTCACCAATGCCTTTGACACAATGCTTGACACCTTTCACTAATGCCTTCGTCTTGACGCCTTTAGCATTCTTCACTAATGTTTTTGACACGGACGTTAAGCACCTTTCACTAATGCTTTCGTCTTGACTCTTTCGGCATCCTTCACTAATGCCTTCAACACAACATATCTACGAAGGAAGAAAGAACTATCAACAAGAGAACCTTAGTAGTCTTGATAATGACAAAGCATGGCAACTCATGGACTTGAGCTTGCTTGACTTCAAGAAGTGGTGATCTCGCCTTTAAGAGGAACCTAGAGAATCACACGAAAACAAAAGACAAACTACATACAAAGATCCCTTAGGATCAGTGGTTAGAGAGTTACAATACTTGGGGAAAGTATGTATGAGAGTGGCAAACCAAAAGGAAGAAATGGCTCACTATTTATAGAGGAGAAATGCTTACTGTTCCTCGGATCCCACGGATCCCTCCCTCAAGGGATCCGTCTAGTATAAAACTAGGGATCCGTGAGACGCTCCTCTTTGCCCATGGGTATTTTGGTTATGGGTCATGGGTCATGGGTCATGGGTTATGGGTTGATCCATGGGTATTTTATTCGATACAATGTACCTAATGGGTGCAATGCACCTAGTCAAATGGGTATGGGTCAATACCATGGGTTGTAGTTTTTACCCATTTATATTACATACTAGTTATGTATATATTTGCCCAATATGTAAATACTAGTTGTTGTACATATGTGTTACTAAATCATAAAATCAATTATACTTGTTTTTAGTGTTTTATGCGAAAATGTAAGTGTGTTAGAAAACTATTGGCTCAAACTATTTACGTATTTTATTTGTTTCGTTAAAATGATTTTATGTTTGTTATCGACAAAACATTAGAAGATCGTAAAATATAAATAAACGTTTTTACGGCTTCTTTGTATTAACAATCTCCCCCTTTTTGTTGATGACAAAACATAAAATTATTTTAATGAAAAACTAAAAATTCGTAAAAGTTCGAATTGGAGTTTTTACTCTCTTCTCCCCCTTTTTGTCGAAACAAAAAGAGCGTCGAAAAGAAACTAACACATTTTTTAAGAAAAACATGTAAAAAGAAAAGATGTAAAGAGAGCAAGTGACGGGAATGGTTCTCGTCTTAACTCTCCCTTGACGAGTCCATCCCTTTGTGAGGGCGTCAAGTAAATATAAACTAATAAGCTAACGAATTGCAATTTTGTTTGCAAATGGTTTCGCCCTTGTGACGAAAATGCTCCCCCTTGAAGATTGTAACTTTGCAATGGGGTGTCATGAAGTGTAATCCAAATAAGGATCAAGTTGCAAATGGTTTTTCAATGTATGGTTTGACACAAAGCTCCCCCTGGCTTAGAGTGTCAAGTTCTTCATGTGTATTTTGAAAATCTACAAAATAAAGGTTAGAAAACAAGAGTATTGTGCATAATTTTCTGCAAATAAGACTCAAGTTAGTAGAATTTTGTTCTTCTGTACCACGGATCCCACGGTTCCCTCCTTTGTGGGATCCGTCTAGGCAATTTTTAGGGATCCGTCTGTCTGGTGACAGATTATTCAGCAAAGGTGATATACCAAACAATGCTAAATATGAAAGTGAGATATGTGTACAAACAACGAACATATACTCAAAGAAATATGGCAAATAAGTTATCATTCAATAAAACAAAGAGATAATCAACAAGTCTCTAAAACTAAGAGAATGATTTAGCCATACATTTTCTACTAATATTAATAAGTTACTAAAGTCTAGAATGCAACAAGGGGCTCGAGTCTAAGGATGAGTAGACTTGTTGATTTGGTCCAATCTTTCAAGAAGATGATTAAACATGAAATGCAACTCATTTCGTACTTCTTGAACAAGTCCTTGGGTGATTAGACAATTAGAGCAATTATTGTCTTGATTTGGAACCGGAGGAAAATGGATGTTTTGAGGAGGCTCTATAAATGTTGGTGGGGTTTCATTAAGAGAAGTAGGGTGAGGTTCTACTAAGAATGAGGGTGGTGGTAATGGATATTCCTCCATGTGATCAAGTCCTTGGTGGTTCCTTGTTTCCAATGATGGACTAGTTGGTGTTGTAGGTGGTTCCCTATTTAACGAGAAAGTTGGTGAGTTGGATGTTCTTGGTGGTGAATGCTCTAATGAATAGAGATTTGGGTGAGGAAGGGGCTCGTTGGATGAGTGTAATCGATGCTCTAGGAATGAGGGCTTAGACGGTTTGCTAGAGCTAGCCATGTTTGGTTTTGAACTAGATGACCCTTTTTCTAGCCCAAAAGGTTTGATGCTAATTCTTGCGGTTCTCTTCGCAATTGTTGAATGGGTTTGTTGAGGTGGAATTCTAGCATTGTTATCTCTTACGGAAGATGATTCAGTGGATGAAATCTCATGAATCATGTGACCCTTTCTTTTGGATGAGCCTTTAGTTGAAGAGTTGTTGCTAAGTGCTATGGTAATGGTGATGGTAAGGATGCAATATAAGCTTCTAACTACTGATTTTTGAGAACTAGGTGAGAGTGATGATTTAACCTTAAGAGTGTTTGGTTTATAGAGGATAATTTTGAATTAGGGAATTAAATTATTGGCCACTAAGGGGATTAAGCATGCACTTAGGATATTGATCAGCTCTAGAAAGATATTAATAGTAACTAAAAGTGGTTTAGAGAACCAAAAGATGACTTAACTTTGAAGAGAGAAGCTGATTAAAGCTTTCTGCAGACACGGATCCCTCTCACTAGGGATCCGTCTGGTTATAAACCAAGGATCCGTCTGTCAGACAAATTCTTGATGAAATGTTTATGCTTTTTTCAATGTCTAGTACCTATGTATCTCGAGGTTTTGACTTTATTTTGATGTCATGAGAGGTGGATGTCTTAAATGCTCAACCATAATAGGTGAGGGTGCTTAATGATGGTTTTGGGTAGAAAAATGGACTTTAGATAGTCTAACTAAGTGTTTGAGAAGAGTATTATTTGATTTGAGATGAAAGAGTGGTGGTAATTAGTCCTAGAAGTAAGATGAGGCCTCAAGAAAAATTTAATAAAATCTTAAAAAATAAGGAAAAATGAAAAACTAGTTTCAAGCATATTTTTTGAGTAAATGATGACTATAATCAATTTGCTAAAATTGATGGATATATCAAACTAAGTGTTATGAGACGAGAGAAATAAAGTGTGAGCGTTGGAGCAGAAATATGGTGAGTTTTGATGAGTTGATAAATCAAAAACATTTTGGAATAGATCCTAAGTATGCTATGGGTGAGTGTGAAGCTTTCAAATGTTTGAGGAATACTTAGTTGGTTCTAAAATCTTATGTTTGACTAGTGTGAGGTGATCTAGTGAGCTGTTTTTGATATAGTGAGGTCTGTATTGCTCATCTGTGGTCACGGATCCCACGGTTCCCTTTTGGGAGGGATCCGGCTAGTTATATTGCTGGGATCTGCCTATTGCAGATCAGAAGGCTTACAGCAAATGTGCAATTTTGCACTCTTAGCAAAATGCTTCTCCTATTTGTTTCTACAAAGACTAAATGCAAGAACACATCAAGTATAATGCATAGCAAATGTGGGGGAACTAAAGGTACCTAAAGATGAGTGACGACGACTACTTGAAGAAGTCGTAAAATCTCATCCTACACGTTCCTAAGTTAAGATTGTTCAATGCCAAATTATGGCAATAGCTACATACTACATCCTACACTACATAAGTATTTGTTTAGATGTTACAACCCATTGTTTCAAATTGTTTTTCAAAAATCAAGGTCCTATGACCTTACCTTACTTCTTCACCATTTCCCGTCTTCACCCCTCCTCCACTCTTTATCACACCATCTCTACTTCTTTTTCTTCAAAAAGTTGGTGAAGCACTTGAAGATTCCCTTGGTTTGTTGCCATTTGGGTGATGCACTAGGAACGTTCGACAGTTGATTGATGTAATCCAAGGGGTCGAGATTGGTATTTCCGAGTGGGTTGCTATTACCTTCACCTTCTTTTTGCCTCTCTCTTTCATCCGAGAAATCCGTGGGTGGGTGAGGCCTTTTGCCTTCCACCATAAACCTTGTAGTTCTACCCTCGGTCAATGATACCATAACTTTGTTGCAAAAGCTACGATCATAAGATTGCGGAGAAGGATCTAATGCAAAGATGAATTTAGCAAGACGGGTTAGGAGCATTGCGTACGGGAGCACCATTTTGTCCATGCTTCTTACACTTTCCATTCTCTTAATCATGTAGTAAGCAAGGTTGAAGAGAGTCTCGGTCACTAGGCAATAGATCATGAAACTTAGACATGCGTTGGGGTGATCCTTGTTTCCTACTAGGCACAACACATTCTCTCTTACCACATTTTCCCATTTCCTATACAATGCGTACATCTCGAAGAGCTCCAATTGGAAAGGATCCCTATAGATCACTTTCGAATTCCTAGTGACCCTCGATGGGGATGCTCTTGGCATGAACACGGTGTCCCTCACCGTGGTTGCTTCCGGGATTAACATGTGATAGATTTCATGATGATCAACCATAGTGTGTATCTCTTCCAAAGACCACTCATTAGAATACATGCAAACACCTTGATATGGAACCCCTATTATTCTTCCAAACTCCACAAGCGAAAGGGTGTACTCATGCTCGTTTATGATGAAGACAATCGAGATGGACCCATCATCATTTCTAACTATCCTCATTGTCTTGTAGAACTCGAGTACGAAAACCGGGCAAATTTGTTCATTTATGTCCAATAAACAATCAAAGCCAATGGTCCCAAAAACTTGTCTAATGTCGGTGTTAGCAAGAAATGATGGTTCTACTACTCGACCTTCGTGAAAAAGTCTCTTTTCAAGCATTTTGAAGGCTTTCCTATCTTCGGGACTAAGTCCATCTTTTCTATGATACATTGGTATGTAATGAGCGGTATCTTGATAGTCTTGTTGTCGATTGCTTGGCATGATTGTTCCTAAACAACACAACCACAATGTGGTGTTAATTGTGAATAGTAACCTAGAGGGTTTGATTACAATTTTGCTCAAATCATTTTTATTGAATTCAAGAAATGAGTTTAATTTGTATTAACAATGTTAATTCTTTGATTTGGATTATCTTAGAAAACAATGTGGTAACAAATTATGATAAACCCATTTGAACCCAACTTCTAAAAATGAAGAAATTGTAATCCTAGAAATCAAGGAATTAAATTAACAATGTAGTGAAGATTATACTTACACAAGTGATTGTTATGCTTGAGAGAAATGATAAAATTGCTCCTTTGAACAGTAATTGTGTTTTTGTTTGTGAGTCTTTGAAGGGAAAATGATTGTGGAACATCCACAGTGATCATTACTAACTTATGTTGTCTTCTGTTGCACGGATCCCACGGATCCCTCTCATTTGGGATCCGGCTAGTTCAAGGTCAGGGATCCGGCTTGATAGCAAAAATCAGTTTAAGCATTCCTTGATGACTTTGGTTTGGGAGTTCTAAAATGCCTAGAGTTTGATGTTTAAGCTCTATAACTTGTGATTTGAGGTTTTGACGGTTTAATACTAATCCTATTTGACGTGGTTCCCTTTTTAAGAATTAGTCACAATTTTTGGGACGTTTATCAAAGATTATGATAAAATCCCATTTTATCATAATATAAGAAGTTTCACATGGATATTCATTGACATAGATGAAGTGTCAAAAATTCTTTTGTGATGAATAAGGATTGAGGCTATCGAATAACCAAGATATCATTATTACAAGTTAGTAGTGTAGTCTAAACAAATCAATCGAAGAATACTATTCTTGATGATGGCTTTAATATAGATATCTAATTAAGTAATTACTAATAGAGATTAATTATGCAACTAATATTTTAACAATAATAAAAACAAATGTAAATTATTAACGATCATACATTTGCTAAATATTCTTCTTAAGGAAAGAAATATTTAGAGGAAATGCTTTGTGATCTTTTTGGAATCTCCATATCCATGTGTGAGAAGAACAAAGCTAAACATTCTTTTCACGAAAAGAAATATTTAAATAGCTTCTTCATGATCTTCTTGGTATGCCCAAATCCAAATATGGAGAATACTTAACAAGGAAAGTGTTAGAACACTCTATCATTGTCCAACAATAAACACTATAATGATTTTTTTTTAAAACATGACTTGAAAAATCCTTCTTTGTACTTTTGAAATATACACGGATCGTATCAAGTTTTTAAAGTACAATATACTCTAAAAAACTTGGTAACGAAGCTCTGATACCAATTGTGGAAAACTAGAAGGGGGGTCTGAATAGTTTTACCAATTTAAAACTTCCTTTTAAAATATTTAGATCGACTTATGTCAATCTATTTAGATGTGTATGTTGGACGTTGTGATAGATAGATATATAAAAGTGTAATGAAAGATAAAGAGTAAGAAGCACATAACCACGACACGAGTATTTATAGTGGTTCGGCTACAAGGACACCTTCCTTGCCCTACTCCACTTCCCGAGTCACCTACTCGAGAGTTCGTAATCACTATACGACACCAACTCCTTATGGCGGAGAAGCCTTCACAACGTCGCCTACTCTTTTTCCAGTACTAGGCTAACCACCGGGGTTCTTTCACACCAAGGTGAACCACACCTACCACAACGTCGCCTACCCTTTATCCGGTACTAGGCTAAGTACCGACTTCCATTACAATAGAGGAACTACTACCCAACACTAAACAACACCTAATCCCAAAGGAGACCCACTCCTTATTACAACACCATCAAGGATATCAACATCCTTGGAAACAAACTATCACTATGTGTATAACGATGCACCTCATCGCTTATACGACCTAGGCATTCTTCACTAATGCCACTTGATTAGATTCCTTGGCATCCTTCACCAATTCCTTTGACACAACGCTTGGCACCTTTCACTAATACCTTCGTCTTGACATCTTTAGCATTCTTCACTAATGTTTTTGACACGGACGTTAAGCACCTTTCACTAATGCTTTCGTCTTGACTCTTTCGGCATCCTTCACTAATGCCTTCAACACAACATATCTACGGAGGAAGAAAGAACTATCAACAAGAGAACCTTATTAGTCTTGATGATGACGAAGCATGGCAACTCATGGAATTCAGCTTGCTTGACTTCAAGAAGTGGTGATCTCGCCTTTAATAGGAACCTAGAGAATCACACGAAAACAAAAGACAAACTACATACAAAGATCCCTTAGGATCAGTGGTTAGAGAGTTACACTACTTGGGGAAAGTATGTATGAGAGTGGCAAACCAAAAGGAAGAAATGGCTCACTATTTGTAGAGGAGAAATGCTTACTGTTCCCCGGATCCCACGGATCCCTCCCTCAAGGGATCCGTCTAGTATAAAACTAGGGATCCGTGGGACGCTCCTCTTTGCCCATGGGTATTTTGGTTATGGGTCATGGGTCATGGGTCATGGGTTATGGGTTGATCCATGGGTATTTTATTAGATACAATGTACCTAATGGGTGCAATGCGTCTAGTCAAATGGGTATGGGTCAATACCATGGGTTGTAGTTTTTACACATTTATATTACATACTAGTTATGTATATGTTTGCCCAATATGTAAACACTAGTTGTTGTACATATGTATTACTAAATCATAAAATCACTTATACTTGTTTTTAGTGTTTTATGTGAAAACGTAAGTGTGTTAGAAAACTATTGGCTCAAACTATTTACGTATTTTATTTGTTTCATTAAAATGATTTTATGTTTGTTATCGACAAAACATTAGAAGATCGTAAAATATAAATAAACGTTTTTACGGCTTATTTGTATTAACAAAAACCCTATTTCGTATGTAGTCCGACTTGGACAGTATTTTAGGGTTCTAAACCCTTCTTTACATCATAAGATAAGTTTGTTAATCCATATTATCACCATGTCTACCCTATATTTAATTGTTTGTGTGTATGCATGCTTATCTATCATGAGTAGCTAAATTACTATTCTGTTTGCTTAGATTTATGAAACATAGTTGTTGATTATTGTTAGGTTGTCTCTTGTTTTAATTGGTAGATGCTAGAGTAAGGAAAACTGGATTCTTCTTTAATTGTTTCGAGCTTGAACGTCCTAAATAGCATAAAGCTTGAGAGTGCACTTGAGCCATCATTGTGTTTATTGCATGAGTTGTAGCTTTAGGATAATAGAGTATTTGGGGGAGATACTACGGTACTTGGCAATCCCGGATAGTCTAGAGGAGAGTTACAATTCATAGAACTAGAGAATTAGATACCCCCTATGACCACACAGAATACAACGCACCAATTAAGATGAGGATGTGACAATTCAATCGACCAATAAGAGATAACTAGGGATTAAGAACATCTAAGTAAACACACTTTTAATCATCATAAGACCACACTAATCAATACATAGCCTATGTTTTCCTTTTCAATAGTTTAATTAGTCATTATTTTAATTAATTAGTAGTTAAAATTTGTAGAAGTACTATCCCCACTCCTAGACCCTGAGATATTTACTTGCTTTCTAAAAAACATAAAAAGACTAAAAAGAATCTCCCTCAACCTTACCTTCTCGTCATACATCTCTACCTAGCATCTCTATTCCCCTAAAGAACGATCAACCCCCTGAGCTTACCCATACTACACTGCAACGATTAGGTACATTGCCTAGTGGGTTGTAAAGCTTGCTCGCGGAAAAGGAAGTCTTTCGATCCTGAACCCACGCTTTAATTGACTACGAGGAGACCTTTTCTCCTGTAGCAGACATAAGAGCTATTAAGATTCTCATAGCCATAGTAGCATACTATGATTATGAGGTTTTGTTAGGATTTATAAAATCCATGTTGAAGTATTGGTCACCCCAACTCTATTCTAGCATATGTTAGCTCGTAGACATTACGTTATTTATTAGTTAGTTAGTTAGTTAGAGTAACACCGTGGAGGACGGACGGGTCTTTACCCACTGTATGCCTGATCCACAGCCCAACAGAGGGCGTATTATGTAAAACTATAAATACCCTCTACCTCCCAAGGTATAGGGTTGGATCTTTCACTTAATCTAACCTTCTTTCTTTTGTTTACTTTCTCTCTCTAGAAAGGATCTCATCTTCCACTTTCTCTCTCTAAACTCTATTCCATACGCCCATTGATTTGTGTGTTTATGTGTTTATGAAAACCAATATCTTCAATTGGTATCAAGAGCCATGGTTTGATCACTCATCTTTCATGTTCTTGGATTTCTAGTGGTTTTCATAAGGTTTTTGGGTTTGAATGAGTTTAGAGTTGTTTGCATCATTTGGATCATTTCTTGTGTTAAAGTGTTTAGATTTTGATTTGGAAGGCTTGAATCATCGTGCTTGAGTGGTTTTTGGATTGAAAAGTGGTGTTTGTGAAGTTTTCTCGGATGCGAGTTATGTCACGGTAAAACATTCTTATATGCGAGTTGTGTCACAATTCTCAAATTCCGGTCATTTCTTAAATTAAATATATGCATCATATTAATTCATTCATGGCATTTCATTTCACATTTAACGCGTAATTTTTATATTTAATAATTTTTATCGCGTGAGTTATTATTTTAAATATTTAACCCGTTACTTTCAAAAATGATCCCGACATATTTTTAAACTTACATTTAGTTTATAAAAACTATATTTTTAGTTTTCCTAGTGTTTCAAATTTATTTGGTACGTAAATCGTTAAAGTTAAATTATTACGTCGTTTTCTTAAAAGTTATACGATAATTAATTTATCACTCAATTTTCACAAGGAAAGTATTTTTACAATTTTTATTATATCATTACAATCTATTTTGATCTATCAAAAACTTACTTGTACCAAAAATGTCTATTTACATTCACTTATACATTTCCTACAAAAATTCTTACATTTTCTTTACAAATAATGCAAGTAATACATGTGACAAAAGAAAAAAAAAATATAAAATTTAGAAACACAATCCCCCATATTCGGCTCTATGGGGGATGTATCATAACAATTTGCACTCAAAAGTCTTACTTGTATATTATTGCACTCAAACTTCATTCAATATATTCACTAGCCAATAATTCAAGATACTCAAAATTTCTTTTCTCTCTTCTTGTTTCTCTCCTTCAACCGGTCACAATATCAAAGAGCAAGGGATCAAGATTTTTGCAAAGTTCAAGTGTTTACAACCTAGTATATACTCTTTACTTGGTTTTGAAATACAAACCAAGGGTATTTAAGTTAATCCTTGTTACTTTTACCTCTTCACTATCACTTGTAAGCTTGTTTTTATCATTTTCATGTTTCCTCTTCATTTTCATATGTTTCTTTTCATTTTTGGAGCTTATATGCATGTTATGTGATTTATACCATTTATTTCATGATTTATTGAGTTATATAAATATATTGGTCATCCTATAAATATTCCCATGGTATTCTTTGGTCTTGATGGTGATTAGGAACCCATGACACCCTAAGAAGGTGTATGGTAGGATTAGATTAGCTTTGGAGTTGATTTGAAGGGATTAGAATAGGTTTTGTCCGAGAAAAACTATTTTCGATAACTATATTTTAAGGTTCTGTCCTTGTTTCAGTTTTCTGGAAAATCCGACAGCTAGTACGAAATTTTGGCCTTGATACTTAGAAAATATACTTTAAAACGAATCCGTGGCCTTTTGGGAAGTTTAGTTGAGGTTTCGATTAGATTAGGATGGTATGTGGAAGAATCCCACAGTACCCAAGGATTAGTGGTAGTTCTGGTTTCTTATGGTACCCTTATAAATATCCTACTGGTTATATAAATATATTGAGTTATTTAGTACTTTATTTACCATATTTAGTGTATTGTACGTATATTCGAGGTTTTTACTTTTCTTTGTATACTTTTACTTCTCCTTTGTACTTTTACTATTTTTGTTCGAATGTTCACTATCACTTCTCCACTTTCATTGTTCCTAATTGA
>BPTQ01000008.1:124530681-124724676 GCA_019973895.1 Chrysanthemum seticuspe
AAAGCTTAGGATCGTAAGATAAGAACAGAAACAAGAACTCGAGCATCTGAAGTTAAGAAGTTAAGGCGTTAGAAACACGAAAACATCACGTTGAAGTTTCAGGCGTAACTAAACATGAAAGTCACCTCCAGAAACTTGACTAGGTGTAGAACTACTAGAAGCTCGAAAGTAACTCTAGTAGTCGGTGTCATTTAGAGACCTAGTGGGCAATAACACAACGGTAGTACACTTAAACACTGAAAGCCTGGCTGTACGAGTGTGAAAACTTAGTACTGTAGAAAGGTAGTCTCATCGCCTTCGGAATGACCAAGTACTATAAACGTCGTCGCATCGTCTTCGTATCTTACTTTATAGTCTCGGTCCAATACATCTATACGTGGTCAGTACTAAAGAAGTTTAATTCACACCTACGTCACTCGTACGCCGAAACCTAACTGAGGAGTTAAGACTAGTCGACGTTGGCAGGTTCACATGGACGTTTGTTGTCAATCGTTATTTTGTATGCTTTCACAGAAACTAGTGAAAGCAACTTAACTCCATGTGCCGGGTGCCAAGGGGCAACTAGTCATGTTCATGACGGACACTAGTCCATACTAAGGATTCTTAGAGGAACTGTCCCAAAGCGTCAACAAGATCGACAAGAGTTTGGCCTTGCAGAGTTTCTTCTGTTGTGCCTCACTCACTTGGTCGTTTAACTCTAAGTGACTAACTACTTTTTACTAAACTTTTTGTTAGCGCATAACGAACTTCTTTCTCAAAACGTTATGCTGCTTCCAAAATACTCTTTCTAGTTAAAAGTTTGTTTTATGAAAAACATAATCTCTTACTCATGTGTAAGCAGTACGATCGCTTTTCTTCTCTAAGTGTGTAGCTTGCCAAAAAGATTTTCATAAAAAGTTAGTCTCTATGAAAAGCTTGTGACAACTGGATAGAAACAATGGGGAGATTCACTCGTGAATCAACCTTGGTCCAGGAATGGATTTGACGAATACTTTTGGAAAAACCGTTCGATGTGCAAACCTTCTTTTCTCTAGCACGTCGAATGTGTACTTATGTTTTCAAATTCAAAAAGTATCTCTGATTGAAAAATACTTTTAGAAAAACCGTTCGATGTGTGAATCTCTTCTTTTCGCTAGCATGACGAATGTGTACTCATTCTCTAATACAAAAAGTATTTTGTTTGAAAATTGATCTTTCTCATAAAACCTTCGTCGTATTGCAAAACTCTTTCTTCAAGCAATACGCGATTGTTTTTCAAATCATTTTTCATCAATCAGTGAATCTCAATTTGCTGGTTCACTCACTCCGTGTTGTCTTCTTTGAGACGTTCCGGTTTGAGAACAGCTAGAACAACTGCGAAACCCTGTCAAGGAGATTCTTAGGAATCATACCTGATCACAGGCAGTACTTGTACTGATCAACGGGGAACCGTGGGCCGTGTACCTCAATTCAACGAAAGTGATCAAAGACACTTTCGTATGTTTTATTGCTAACTGTTGTTTGCAGGTACACTTGGACGGTTGCAGCTGATCAGAATTGAGGAGTCAATCCAAAGCCGCATGCTCACTGCATCCACACTTAATTTGAAGAAATCATGACTGGTGCATATCTACATAACCTGGCTCTGATATTTCATTCTATGCTTCTGCTACGCTGCTGCAAATATCATGAACCAGTAAGGCTTCCGCTACTCTGATGGAAAGATGTCATGATTCAAAAGTGTGAGCATGTCGGTCCGAAAGTCACAAATTCACATGATGGCAACACAATAACGGGTGATCCAGAGATTTACTGTGGCTGATGATCTCAATGAAAGCTCGAAGATCATCAAGATGTGGATCAGTTCAAAGACCTCCACTGAAAGTACAAATCAATGCGGACTTTGAAGTTGCACTACAAAAGCACAAAGATTGCGGAATTGAAGAATTGAAGTCTACGAGCTCAAGAACAAAGACAAGAATAGAATGCTAGGATTCGAAATGTAAAACATGGGGTGACCTCCCTTAGGGGGAGATTGTTAGGAATTAGAAAATTCCATAGTGAAGTGTCGGTCACCCCAAATGTTATCTAGCTTAAGTTAGCTCGTAGACTTGTCGTCAGTTATGTTATTTATCAGTTTATTAGTTAGTTATTAGTTTAGTTTAGCGTAGTGCAACACCGTGGAGGAAGGACGGGTCTTTACCCACTGTATCCCTGATCCACAGGCCGATATGAGGTCGTATTTCATGTAACTATAAATACCCCTTCCATCCATGGAAGGGGTGGTGCTTGTAATCTAATCTTTCACTTTTTGTAAACCAACTCTCTAGCAAGAACACCCTCTCTCTCTCTACTTTCTCTCTCTAAAATGGAAAACATGTATTTTGATCTCCCAAGACCACCCGAATCATTCAACACAATAAATATCGATCCTCTACAAATTCAGCCATTTTAGGATCCTGATTTAAAAACGTTTAGAGCGGCTTAAAAATAGTTTTATAATCAGCCTTGCTCTGATACCACTTGTTATTCCCTATTCACTATAGTATAAAAACAGTTTAAGTATTGTAAACAAACTAATAGTGAATCAATGACTGAAAGATATAAGTAAAACACAAAGAGTAATTTTCAACATCATATTCTTTATTAGAAATGAATCAACAGAATACGTTACCATAGTACTTGCGGAACAGTACTAGGGATTGAAATGACAAAGTGTTGTAACTCCTCACTAAGCTCAGGCCAAGTCTGAGCACAACTACAAGGAACCACTGAGCTATCTCAGGGACAAAGTTGTATTTGTAGGAGTGAAAGATGGCTTGTGTGTGTGTGTGTTTTACAATTCACAAGCTTGAATCTTTCACTCCATCTATTATGCTATTTATACAAGTATGAGTTTTAACTCTTTCCTAAGTGACAAACTGACAATTTGCAGAAGACAAAATACTGATGTATTTTGTCTCTGTTTACAAAGACTATATTAGGTAAGGGAAAAAGTCACTTTCTTCATGTCAGTACTGATGCTATACTAAGAGGGAAACTTTCAGGGTAAGTACTCCGTCTTATTCGTTTCCAATGTAACCGTTTTATCCCGCCCATTCTTCAGTCTTCATAGTCTTCAGTCTTCAGTTTTAGTTTGTCTTCAGTGTAAGTAGTTGGTGAGGAGTTTAGGGATTCAGTGAGTTATTGTCATCACTCACTGAATCCACCATCTTCTTCTTGACTCAGTCTTCACCCTTTAAGTTCCGCCTTACTGAGTGGAGAGACTTATTCTTCGTCTCTTACTGAGTATCCTGAAGATGGCTCACTGAGAGACTATGCACTCAGTGACCTGTTAGTGTTTAACGATATAAACACTTAGGGTATTTTCTATTCAAATCCTTGACTTAAGGGGTTTGGGTATTTACTGAACCCAACATATACCCTGCGAGACTCCGCTCGTACATGGTGGAAAGCGCAAAAAGAAGATAGCATAGTAAATTTGGATGATCTCAAGGCCAGTTTTAGATCACACTTCAGCCAGCAGAAAAAGTTCACAAGGACTCACCTGACAGTACACAACATCAAGCAGAGGGAAAACGAGAGCACCATGGCTTTCGTTACTAGATACACCGATGACACCTTGCAGATTTTGGGTCTGCACGAAGACCAGCGCATCTCTGGTTTTGTGCATGGCCTACGAAACAGAAGTCTGGTGTAATTCCTATCCACTGACCTTCCCGCAACTTACGAAGGTTAATGGAGAAGACGTACACCTAGATCGAAGCCAAAGAAGTGTCCACCAATGGGGCTCCGATAGAAAGTAAAGAAAGTCACAGCAAGATCCCAAAGCACTCTTCGTGGGAAGGGTCCAAAAATAGACATAAAGGCAGGGACAGGTTCACACCCTACAACAAAAACATTAACCACGGACTCTAGGCAAATCTGTCCAAATCTCTAAGGGAAATACTTGCTACGGAAAGGGCTGCGAAGGCCTTCGATCCTCCCCCTCGTTTGGCAAGTAGAGGAAGAAGCATGGATACCTCCAAGTACTGCTATTTCCACGACGATTATGGGCACGACACCAACAGTTGCAGAGAGCTCACAAAACAAATAGAGGAGGCCATGAAGTCTGGCCAATTGGGACATTTGGTGAAGGGCATAAAGAAAGGTAAAGAAAAACTCTCCGACACACAGTTGGGGAAAGATACCACACCAGTCAAAGCTCCAATCCTCATGGTTTACAGGGATAATTCTGGTTTAAAGAGAAAAGCAGCAGAGAAAGGATTGTGCGGGGTAGGAGATGTTACGTTCCCTTCGATCATTGGCAAGGTTCTCTCAAATGACCCCGTGGTCATCAAAGTCTTAATTTCCAACAGGGAAGTGAATATAGCCTACTTAGACTGCGGAAGCTCTTACGAAGTCATCTATGAGCATTGTTTTCTGAAGCTCAAGCCTTCAATAAGGTCGAAGAGAGTAGAGTCGAAGGTAACTTTGGTGGGATTCTCAAGGGAGCATTCATGGCCTCTGGAAGAAGTCCCTCTAGAGGTTACGATTGGAGAAGGAAGGCTAAAAAGGACAGAAACCTTGGTTTTCGTGATCGTAAGGTCTGAATTTCCCTATAACCTGTTAATACGGAGAACCGCTGTTGGAATCACTCCTAAACCATAATCAAGTGTTAGTAATTAATATGTAATAGTTAGCTTTATTATGGCCTTTATGTTTGCAATTAGCCTTAGGCTTATGTAGAAGGCCCATAAGCCTAGGCCTTAGTCCATTAAGGAAAGGATGGAAACTAGGAGTGTTGCCCTAGCTTTCCTCCTATAAATACCTTATGTAAACCTTCATTTGAAGGTTGGTTGTTCAAGTTATTCTCCTTCACATACTCCTACGCATAACCGGTCATATATTATCGTGTGTGTGTGTTTGGTTCTTGTTCAATCGCCTTATCTCTTTCTATATTACTTGTGTTTGTAAAACTAGTGACCTAACAGTGGTATCAATCGCCTAATAGTTGAGTGAACGTATTGTTTGAAGTGAGTTTTGGTCTCACGCTTAACTTGCGTATCCGAAACTTTGGCTTGATCAAAAACGTATTTTTTACACTTTTTAATCCAAGATTCTTGTCCTTTCAAAGTTATAAGGTGTTAAACTTACTGTTTTTGGCAAAAAGTTTGGAACTTTATGTGTAGATCATCGTTTTTCATCTAGTTTTTGTTCGAAGGTTCTATCCTACGCGTAACTGTTTTAAGAGTTTTGGTTCATCAAGTTTCACACTTTTGTGTCTTTTGGTGTTATTGAAGCTATTTCATCACACAAAAACTGGTTTAGAAACAACTTTGAGCATAATCACATTTACGAGTAATCGTACGCGTAGCAAAACCCTAAAACTACGCGTAAGGTTATCCTTGGCTTGATCTTCGTTTTCGTGGTTTACTCCGTGTTTTCTTGCTTGGATAAGCCTGAAAATACGTCGACTTTGGATATCTTTTGCACTGTGATAGTGTAAAAGATCATTTGGGCAAAACCCTAAAATTACGCATAAGCATAAGCTTACGCGTAGAAATCCTACGCATAAGATTTTTCTTACGCCTAAGCCTAGTCTTACGCATAAGATAATCCTACGCCTAACTTTCTACGCCTAACTTTTGTCTACGCATAACTTTAGAGTCTTTTCCATACTTACGCGTAAGCTAAATCTACGCGTAACTTCTTATTGTTACGCGTAACTTTGGTGTTTTTACGCATAAGTGCTACTTGGCTATTGTGATTTCTACGCCTAAGGATACTTCTTCATCAAAGGTTCATTCGACTACAAAGATCCATTTTTACCAACACAAGTTTCAACATGTCTCAACCACCATACTCTAACTATTTCCCTCACACTTATAATCATCAACAACAACAACAATTAACTCCACAACATCAACAATGGAATCAACAACAAGAAATTTATCAACAACAATTTAATCGACAACATACTCCACAACTTGGTGCTATTCCACCACCACAAATGGTTCAAACACCGCCAAGCCTTCAAGTTCAACCCTACACAAACGATTTCAATCAACATCCATCAAGGAACACTATGAAGGAACCCACTTGGTTTGCAAAGATGTGTGAAGCTTTAAGCAGCCAACAATCAATTCATGAGGCTGGATCACTTGATAGACCCCCAATGCTAACTCCAGGAAACTACGATCAATGGGTGATAAGGTTCTTTAGGTTTTGTGATCTGAAGAAGCCACATGGAAAGTTCTTAAGGAAGGTTATCTTGGAAGGTCCATTTGAGATGCCTACTGTCATTGTACCCGGAGATCCTAATGCTATTCCACCAAGAGATGAACAAACGAACATTGCTACTGTTGCAGACTTGAATCCTCAAGAACTTCTACACTATGAAGCAGATGAGCTTGCAATGGAATATATCCTCTTAGGATTACCAAACCCAATTCTTTGTAGTGTTGATGCTCAAAAGACTGCACAGAAAATGTGGGATCATATTCTTCTTCTTATGGAAGGATCTGTACTCAATCAGGAGGATTTGGAATCCAAAATTTACTTGGCTTATGAACACTTCATGATTGAACCTGGAGAGACACTAGAGTCCTATCATCATCGATTTTCAGACATCATCAATGATTTGGATAAACACAACATCATCATGCCAAGAATTGCAGTGAATACTAAGTTCCTGAGTAGTCTTGGTCCTGAATGGGAGAAGTATGTCATTTTTCTCCGTCAAGCGAAGAATATGCATCATTCTACATATGGATTGTTGTACGATTACTTGAAACCTCATGAAAAGGAAGTTGATCGGGAAAGGATTCTCCGTGCTCAAATTGCTCCACCTACACATCCGGAAAATCAACAACTTGCCTTATATGCTCAACAAAGTTATCCTCCTCAACAAACAACTCAACCAACTGCTTCAAACACACATTCACAGCAACAACCTCAACAAAATCAATTGGTTCCATACAACAACAATACTCAAGCATATGTCAGTGAAACTAATGAGGAAATCGATCCATTCGAAGCATTGCAACAAGGATTTGTTATGATTGCTAATGCTTTTGGCCGTTATACCAACAAATCCAACAATCGTATTCGTTCCTCCTCTAACACACGGACTCAAGCTGTTGTGAACAATGGACGTGTTGAAGTTCAGAATCGTGATTATGGTCGTCAGATAGACGGTGGTCAAGGGTTTAATGCTGTGGGTAGGAATAAAAACAGAGCTCAAGTGGTGGAACAGGGAAATGCTCAGAATCGGTTAAATGGTCTTAGATGCTACAACTGCAATGAGAAGGGACACCTGGCTAATGCATGCCCAAAGCCGAGGACTAGGGGCAGTGCTTATTTCAAAGAGGCTTTACTTTTGGCTCTTAAGGATGAAGCTGGTGGATCTCTCACAGACAAAGAACAGAGCTTTATGGCAGATGCAGACTCAGATGATGATATGGAGGACTTGCAGGCCAATGCAGCTGTTATGTTGATGGCTAATATGCAAGAGTTACACATGAGTGAAACAGGCCCAGTGTATGACACTGATGGCTTGTCTCAGGTACCCGAACAAACCATCATCATATCTGAACTAATATCTCCGCCAATATCTGAATCCGGCACGGCTCAGATTGTTCAAAATGAGTCATCTACATCTCATTCTGACGATTTTCAAATAGACCCCGTAGTTACATTTGACGATCAAGATGACCTTATGGTTTCCCTTGATAATCAAATTGACTCCGTGGTTATACTTGAGGATCTAAATAATGATCATGTTGTGACTCACGTTGAACACGCCGAACCTTTGCCTCATCCAAATCTTGTTCTGTTACTTAAAGACCAACAATCCCAAATTGAAGAATGTGTTGCATTAAATCAGACCTTAAAAAGTAAAAATGCACTGTTAACCAAGGATTTTGAATGCTTACAAATGCAACTCAACTTTTTCAAAACTCAAGAAAACCGTGAAAAAGATTTTGAAGCCGCTTTTGCAAAATCTCATCAAAACGAAAAATATTTAGAGAAACAGATGCGTGATCTAGCCGCTTCGAAGAATGCTTTGTTGTCTGAAATAGAATAACTGAAACATGAACATAAAAAGCAAATTAACGCTCTCACCTTGGAAAATCAAAAAGCTAAGGTTGAGTTGTTAACTTGTCAAAAACAGTTCTCCGCATACAAAAAGCATTCAACGAATCGAGTAGATGACCTTCTTGAAGAAATTGTCGGCTTGCAAAACAAACTTAAAGAGTTTAAAACTGTTGTTTATAAACATGGTGAATCAGTAACAGCTATTGAAAAGTTTACTTTAAAACCCAATCCAAAAGGATATGGACCAAATCTAGCTGATTACAAACCAAAGCTTTCGCTCAAAACATTCACACCAAATCCTGAAGTTTCCAGTGCAGAATATAAATTAATGATACTGTTATGAGTGTTGTTGAATATCATCGTCAAGAGGAATTAGATGCAGAAGACGAGAGTCGATCAAAATTAAAAAATGTTGTTTACAACAAACCTTTTAATTATTCAAAAACGGTCACTTTCGTCACACCATCGGATTCTTCTAACACACCAAGGGTTATCATCAAAACACCTGAGTCTTCTAATGTTAATCCCAAAACAGATTATGCACAAACTTATGGTCCTTTACCTTCCATCAGTGAAGTAAATTCAAAACCTGAAAATCGCAAAATTCTTCGATATTTTGATATTTTCATGGCTGACCTCAAAACTTTAGAACATGAGATAGAATATCAATCTGAAATCAAAATTCAACATTTTCAATCGCCTTTAGCGCGTGAACAAAGAGACATCTTTTAGAAAAATCTTTTACCTAATGTTAAAAACTTGAAAAGTTGTGCATTAGCCTGGGAACGGGATTTTCATAAGGAACTTGGAACTATGAAGGTCGTTTTCGAGAAAACAGAAACATCTATTTCTAATACTAAACGTAAAAAGAAACTTTTGAGAAAAGATGTTGATCGACTCTTGGAAGATCTTATCTGTGCTGATGTCCATAATGCTGTGTTGTGTCATTCTTTGCCATATGCATCTGATTATATCTCTGCTGATATTGTTGATAATGTTGTAACTGTTGAGAACACCGATAATGTGCTTCAGATCGAGTCTTTAAAAGCTGAAAATAAACAATTGCTTAAAGAACTTTCCTATGCAAAACGTCGTCTTAACTGGTGTCAAAAAGATATTCACAATAAACAACTTGCTTTTCAAAACAAAATCGCTCAGTTGTGTGCAAAATCTTCTGATCCTAAAATTGAGCAAATGGATGATCAAAACGTGTCTTTGAAAAGTCAAATCTCAAAATATGAACAAGAACTTGTAAAAGTTAAACAGGAATATGGTGTCATATTTGATTTACTCAATAAGACTCGTCATGAAGCATCAAACGAACTTGATCACTATCTTGCTCACACTAGAAAAGTCATGAATTTTCTGGTAATATTCGTTCTGAAAATCAAGATTTGATTCACACTATCTCTAAGTTAAGAGAAATGTTAGGAAAGTATGAACAACTTCCGCCTACCGTGATTAAGAGAATAGCACCAGTGACACTTAGTAATCGTGCACCTAGAATCCCTACTGCCAAATCACCAGTTGCTAACGTGCTTCCTTCTACTGAAACAGGAATAGTTGCGTCTTTTCCAAACGTCCGCACTTCACAGCCTAGGAGCACTCAATCGAAGAATAGGAAGTTGCGACCTAAGAAAAGATCAATAAGGAATGCTAAAGTAGAAGAACACCCTAGGAATATGAATAAGACTCACGTTGCTTCCACTATAGATATTGCGTCTGGCAAATGTAATAGAAATAGTGATGTAATGAATGCTAAACCTTTAAGCACTTTTGATATTCAGTCTGATGCACCTTGTGATATTTGTCGTAAAAGTATGAATTCTGATTGTCATGACAAATGTGTTGCTAAAGCTATAATCTCTCGCTTACAGAATCCTAAGAACCGAAATACCTCTAGGCCCACTAATCATTCTAAGTCTGTGCTTGGTAGACTGCCTTCTTTAGATTCTAAGGCATGTGTTGTTATCCCTGTAGCTCCAGTCTCACCTCCTAAGAATGTAGTACCACCTAGTGCATTCACTAAGACTAAAGCAAAGAGTAGTCATAGATGGCAAAAATGGATATATAACACACTAGGATTTAAATGGATGCCTAAAATTATTAATGTGTGTATGTCTAATATACCTGCTGAGGAACCCTCTAACACTTCGGGTTCCACATCTACTTCTATTCCATCTGTGTCGTCTGTGTGTAATGCAGGTGATACAGATCATTCTTTGGATTGTTGATAGCGGATGCTCCCGACACATGACAGGCAACCTTAAACTGTTATCAAACTTTATTGCAAAGTTCATTGGCACTGTCAGGTTCGGGAATGATCACTTCGCAGCTATCATGGGCTACGGAGACTATGTCAATGGGAACATCGAAATCAGCAGGGTTTACTATATGGAAGGCCTCGGTCACAATCTGTTTTCAGTAGGTCAGTTTTGTGATGGAGATTTAGAGGTTGCTTTCCGGGAGAAAACTTGTTTCATTCGCGATTTACAAGGAAATGACCTTATGTCTGGCTCGCGTAATTCTAGTCTCTACACTATCTCTATGCAAGACATGGTTGCTTCATCTCCCATCTGCTTACTTTCAAAGGCAACATCAACAAAATCCTGGCTATGGCACCGTCGTCTCTCACATCTAAACTTTCAAACCATCACCAACCTTGCTCGACACAAACTAGTTGAAGGACTCCCACGATTCCGGTATTCAAAAGATCACCTATGTTCAGCTTGTGAACAAGGCAAAAGCACTCGTGCTCACTTTCCTTCAAAGGTGGAACACAGCTCTCAGCATGTGCTTCATCTTCTTCACATGGATTTGTGTGGCCCGATGCGCGTGCAAACGATCAATGGCAAACGCTACATCTTAGTAATTCTTGATGACTACTCACGTTGGACTTGGTTCTACTTTCTTCGAAGCAAAGACCAAGCTCCACAGATGATCATTACCTTTCTCACGAAAATACAGGTTCAGCTTCGACACACCGTTAGACAGATCAGAACTGACAAAGGAACTGAATTTGTTAACAAAACTCTTCGTGACTTTTGTGAGAAAGTGGGAATAGAGCATCAAACATCTATTGCACGTACACCTGAACAAAACGGAGTCATTGAAAGACGAAACCGAACGCTAGTGGAAGCTGCAAGAACAATGTTAATCAATGCTAAACTTCCAGATTACTTATGGGTAGAAGCTGTATCTACTGCATGCTATACTCAAAACCGTTCTATGATCACAAAACGCCACAACAAAACACCTTTCGAGCTTGTCCACAACCAAAAACCGAATCTCAAACACTTTCATGTATTTGGATCCCTTTGCTATCCGAATAATGATCGTGATGATTTTGGAAAGCTCAAAGCCAAAGCTGATATTGGAGTCTTTATTGGATACTGTGATAATTCTAAAGGTTTCCGAATCTGGAATCGTCGAACTAAGGAGGCAATGGAAACGATTCATGCTCATTTTGATGAACTCACGAAGATGGCTTCTGAGTATAACAGCTTAGAACCCGGTCACAACCGCTTAAACTTCCCTCAACCCCCATCATCAGCTGAACAAAGCCCCCAGCTCACTCGTCAACAAATGGAAAGGTTATTTGCTCCTCTGTTCAGTGACGAAATTGACGAACGTGCTCCAGGTGTATCCGCTGCTCAACCTGATACTACTCTTATACTTGATACACCTGCTACAACAACTACTGTTGAAGATGCACCTACACCAGTTGACTCCACCACAACAGTTGAACAAACCGCTTCCAACAATGATGAACCGGCTGATGATATTCTGAATGAAGTACCCCCACCTGCGGATTTTGATCCAAATGCGTTCTTTAACCTGTTTGCTAATGAGTCTGCTGCACCAGATGTCGCAGAATCTTCCACAAACCATTTGAACCCTCAAAATCTGCACAATGTATACCAACATCAACCCTCTACCCATAGATGGACAAAAGACCATCCTCTGGAAAATATTATTGGCAACCCAAACCAACCAGTCGTTACGAGACAACGTCTTCACTCAGATGGTGAACATTGCATTTATGCACTCACCGTCTGCCAATCTGAGCCCAAAAACATCAAAGACGCAATGACAAAAGACACCTGGATTGAATCCATGCAAGAAGAACTCAACCAATTCAAACGTCTTGAAGTATGGGAACTGGTTGAAAGACCAACAGGGGTTTACGTCATCGGTCTAAAATGGATTTGGAAGAACAAATTGGATGCTGAAGGGAATGTCATCCGAAACAAGTCACGTCTAGTTGCTAAGGGTTATCGTCAGGAAGAGGGTATAGACTTTAAAGAATCTTTTGCTCCGGTTGCTCGTCTTGAGGCTGTTCGGATTTTTCTGGCGTTCGCTGCTCATATGAATATGACGGTCTATCAGATGGATGTCAAAACTGCGTTTCTCAATGGACAACTTAAAGAAACGGTTTATGTCAACCAACCAGATGGATTCGTTGATCATGAGTTTCCGAACCACGTCTACAAACTAAACAAAGGTCTTTATGGTCTCAAACAAGCCCCTCGGGCATGGTACGATAAGCTATCATCTTTCCTCATTGCTAATAATTTCACCAAAGGTTCGGTTGACCCTACTCTTTTTATACAATATCACGGGGAACATATCTTAATTGTTCAAATTTACGTGGATGACATCATTTTCGGGTCTACACATAAAAAGTTTTCAATCGCTTTTGCAAAACTAATGAAGAAAATTTTTGAAATGTCTATGATGGGTGAACTCACGTTCTTTCTAGGACTGCAAGTTCATCAATCACCCCGTGGTATTTTCTTGAGTCAGTCCAAATATGCCCTTGAATTGTTAAACAAATTTGGAATGAAAACCTGTGACACTTATGCAACACCAATGGCTCATACCAAGAAGCTAGATGCTGACTTAAATGGGAAATTAGTTGACCCTACAAAATACCGTAGTATTATTGGGTCTCTAATGTACCTAACAGCCAACAGACCTGATATTGTCTTCGCCGTTTATCTATGCTCCCGTTATCAGTCGCGACCAACTGAAACCCACCTCTCTGAGGCTAAAAGAATCCTCCGATACATCAAGGGAACCATTAACTTGGGGATCTGGTATCCGAATGATTCTGGTTTTGAACTAATCGCTTTTTCAGAAGCTGACCACGCAGGATGATTAGACTCACGGAAAAGTACTTCAGGAGCACTACAATTTCTTGGTAAAGAAGCAGGATTGTACATCACTGTCATCAACCGAAGCAGAATATGTAGCCATGTCCGCGTGTTGTGCTCAAGTCATCTGGATGAGAACACAACTCAAAGACTATGGTTACGTATTTGACAGAATCCCGATGTACTGCGACAATCGGAGTGCCATTGCGATCTCATGCAACTCAGTTCAACACTCGAAATCAAAGCACATCGATCTTCATTATCATTTCATCAAGGACCACGTAGAACAGGGTACAGTTGAATTATACTTCGTGGGTACAGAATACCAATTGGCAGATCTCCTCACCAAAGCCTTGCCTCCCGCTAGGTTTAATGAGTTGGTCCACCGAATTGGTATGAGGTGTTTGACTCAAGAGGAATTGGATGACCTCCTAAAACAGTCTTAAAACCTGTCAAACACCAAAATATCTTTTGTAAATAAATTTTTCAAAAACAAAATACAAAAATATAAAATCTTATAAAACAACAAAAATATTCTTCTAATCTACTTTTTCTTTCAACATGGCAAGTACATTTCTTCCGTCAACACTTTAATCTTTTAAAATTCAGTATTTTTCCGATCAAGTGTTGAGGGGGAGAATATAATCACTTAACTGTTTCAAAACATCTGTGTACTTGCATGTTATCCTATCCCGGTTGTTTCTTTTATCAATGGTGGTAAAATTTCTGGTTTTATGACACTCCTCGGACTTAAATTTATAACCTTTCATTATTTTCTCAAGTCGAGGGGGAGTGTCGTCAAGTTTCTTTCTTAAAATCTTTGTTTGGTAACCAAAATGGAAGTTAAATGGCTTTGTATGTAAAAGGAAAAGGTGGAGGGACCAAAACTGTCAGAATGTTAAAGTTATTTCAATAAAACACCTCCCACCTAACTCTTTCACTTCACATTTAATACTCTCAACCAAAAAAGATCCTACGCCTAAGAATCAATTGACAAATCCGTGCTTTTGATCATCATTTTGTAAGTGATTTTGTGTTTACAACATGTTTTTAAGCAATGGTTTTGAATTTTTCAAAAATCCAACGGTTAAAACGTTGTATAATCTTGTTTTTGTGGTCTACGCGTATGTGTATGATCACATGATCAAGATTGTGTGTTTATGGTTAATGGGATAGTGTCAAAACGTTTCTAATACCTCAATGATATCGTTTTAATCATCAAAACTCGCCCAGAATCACGAATTGAATGATTTATGAAATTAGGGTTTATGCGTGGTTTTGGGTATTCTCAAATGTGAAGGTTCTTGGTCAAAAAGATTATTGTGTGATGCTCATATCATGTTGAATTAAAGATTTCCAGGCTCTATAACCACCCAGAAACTCTAATTGATTAAAAATTGGATATTAGGGTTTAAAGTTCTTGAGTTTGGGTATTTTTTATTCACCACGATTTAGATGTTATAACTCCGTTATTAGACTCTCATAACATCTAAGACCTTGCAGAATTACTTTAGTGCAATTTACGTGGCTAGATTCCTTAAGCGTAATTTATGAAACTAGGGTTTTAGGTTACTCGTAAGGTTTTCTACGCCTAACAGTTTAAATGAGTGATTATGTTTAAATCTGTAACTGAATGAATGTTAAGTGTCAAAATTGATGTTATGATGTTTTATTTTCAGGCTTGTTACTCGTAAAACTCATAATCAAGGTCCTTGTTACTCTACGCATAAGGATTACCCTACGCGTAGTCAGTTATGCGTAAGAATAAACCTACGCATAACTATTACGCGTAAGGTTCTACAATGGGACTACGCGTATCCTGTGAAGGATATGCTTAAACAGTGACCTCTACGCATAAGGTCTACTCTTACGAGTAAGCCTTACGCGTAAGGTTTATATACGCCTACGCATAAGCTCTACGCTTAAGGTCTCCTTTTCCTACGCGTAACTTTTCTTACGCGTAAGTTAGGATCCTACGCGTAAGCTTTCATCTACGCGTATATCATTTCTGTTTACGCTTAACTTTGCCTAATCTACGCCTAAGCCTGGATTGACCTTCATTATGAATTGTTACGTGTACAAACTTGTTAATAAACAAATCATATCGTCACGAATCCAATAATGTCACTAATAAACTTAAACGTTTGATATGTTGTGAACAATATGTGATAAAATAAACTTTAAAACTTAAAGTTAACTAACTCACGAAACATTTCACGACGTCATTGAACTATTGGACAAACAAGTGACTTAGGACTCGTAACAATCATTGACACTGTACATTCAATAACTAGACAATAAGACCTTCTGTTGACTAACATTATGTCTTTCGATATGTTGGTTCTTCTGGCTAATGTTATTTTAGATCACGACATGGCTGCTCAAATAAATGTGGATGCACCTGAGGTTCTCACTATTGCTGATATCTTCCCAAATGGCTATCCGAGAAAGATTGGAAAGAATAACCTTAGGGTTGACTTTGACACCATCACATGCTCGGAATCTTCTTGTCTCATTGCTGTGGATATTCTAAGGAATCATCCCTACCAGAACATGCTCTCACACTCTGCTACAGTACCAGAAATCTACATTCAGCAATTCTGGAATTCTATGTAGAGGATCACAGGTCAAAGCGCAGTGACAGTGACACTTAATCACAAACAAGTCACCATCACTCCTGCAGACTTAAGGGTTGTGCTTATCATTCCAGACATCGTGCCAACTGACTTCTTTGCCACACCTACTGAGGAGACAGTTCTTCAATTCCTGATTGATATTGGCTATGATGAAGCTTCAGGAATTGCCACTAAGCACTCTCATGTGGAGCTTAAGAACATTCCTCAACCGTGGAGAACCCTCTACATCATAATCACCAAATCAGTCTCTGGTCGTGACAGTGGTTATGAGCATCCAAAGCTCATGGAACTGCAAATCTTCTGGTCTCTGATCAATAAGAAGGACATCGAAATCGAAGCACTGATATGGGAGGACATGATGCCATTTCACAAGAAGTTTGGCTCAAAGATTCCCTATGTCAGATACACAAAGCTTTTGATCCAGAGAGCACTTGGGCTCAATCCTGATATTCCCAAGCGGCTCAATGACCCAGATAATCACAACTTGTTGACTGAACCTGTACTATCTGTCAGAATCAAAGAATCGTCTACAAAGAAACAGGGTGCGGTGCTGCCTGATCACCTTCTATCCAAAGAAATCAAAAAGCTTGAAACGTACAAAAGGTATCAAGTAGCAGTAAAAGAAGGCAAAGTTGGTCATCTTGATGAGAAGTCTTCTGGAACACCTACTCGGAGAACCAGAAGAGGAAGTGCTGGAAGTGCAGTAAGCACAGAGAGTCAAAGAAATTTTTCCAAAAGGAATCCTCCTGGTAAAAGGATTGTTCCCGTAAAGGAAGCTGAACCTATTCCCACACCTGAACCGCAAAGAAAGCTTGTGGATGAAAGCTCTAAAGGTACTGACACAGATGAAGAGATTACCTACTCTGAAACTGCAAAGGATGACAATCCTTCTGTACCAAAACCTCCAAGTCCTCAAGCTGATAAAGGAAAAGGGAAGACTCCTGCACTTGTGCCCTATGATGAGAGCTCTGAAGAAGAAGAAGAGCTACTGGATCAATCCTACAGGAAGAAGTTTAAATTTATTAGACACCTTCAAAAGGCTAATGAATTTGCAAAAGACCAAATGGGTGGCCCCGGAGGATCAAGTGGTGCTGCCCACTCAAAACCAACTCCTGATGCGGTTAATCAACCCGATAAGGGAGCTGGTGCCACCATTCTTGTGCAACAACAAAAGCTTGTGGAGGATACTATCGAATATGAATTTGAGAAACCTGAAACTGAGAAGTCTGAGAAAGATAAAGATGCTGATTATGACAAGTTGCTTCTGAAAGTCCTACACGTTCACAGAAGGAAACTTCTGAACCGCCCAAGGACCCCGAGTCTCCTCACGTCTCATCCTCATCAGATTCTTCTTCTCATTCATCACAACCACCATCAAAGAGATCAACCAAATCATCATCCAAATCAGTGAAGAAACCACCTCGTTCTTGCATTTCTCACACTCATAAAAGAATTGTGAATGCTGTCAAACAAGTCAGAAAGAAAGACGTGCTCAACAAGAAGTTGAATTTCTTTGCTGATCACATACAACATCTGTATGACGAGAATGAAAAGATGCAAGGAGAAAGGAAGTTTATTCAGGAATTCATGAGAAGTCATCGTCAAGAGAAACTGAACGAAATGATTGAAGGTTACACTAACAAGTATCTTCAAGATATCGTTCCTAAAGTCACAAAGGAGATGTTTACCAGACAACTATATCCGAATCTTATGCAGATAGCCAAGCAAACTATAAGATCAACACCTTTAACCGTCACAATCAACCCATCTGATCCTGTAGTCTTCTCGGATAATGAATTGGTGGCCAAGCTTGTCACACAAATGTCTAAACGATCTGGGACATTTACTTCTGATGAAGGAAAGCTGTTTCAAGCATTGCTGGACTACCAACTCAAAGAAGCATGTAGATTCGAAGCAGAAAGGCCTAAACGTCCTAGAGACGATGAAGACAAGGATCAGGATAAGAATGATGAAGCTAAACGTCAGAAGAAGTCTGGTTAATCATCTTCTATGTTACCTCCTCCCCAACGGACTCCTACTCAACAAAGGTCCCCTCCTCGTTCTTCTACAGATAAACCTCAGGACGATTCCGAGTTACCACCCCTGACTCAGAAAACCGGTGATCACTTTGTGTATACGGGTGGTGACGATGAAGAGGTCCTTGATCCCCTACAACAACCCACCTCTCCCAAACAAGTTCAGAAACCAGAATCATCATCTAGGCCTTCGAAAAAGAAGAAGAAGAAGACGCCTCAGACTGACGTCATATCTTGGCTAGATGACGATAAAACTGAAGAATTTGAATGGTTCTCTACTCTTGTTAACAACACTCCCTACCCTGAAGAAGGTCAAGATTTGGTAGATGGTAATACATTGGAGCATGCAAAAATTCTGCAAGAAAAGTTCCATGTGAAGAAGATGACGAAATCCGAGTTGAAGCGAATCAAGAATGAAGCATTTCAACTGTTAAAAGATAGCTCGGAAAGTGCCTCGAGGTCGAATATCATCTTGACAACATTGCTCGAGCTATGTCTAACAACATGGATTGGCTCAACCCAGAAGCAAACATCGACTTCACCAAATGGGACAATCCTCCATATTACACTGACTGGACCAAACCTCTACCAACAATTGGCCAACCAGATGAACCGAGGATTCCATTCAGATATTTCTTCAACAAAGACCTGGAATTTCTTCTACACGGTGGCGATGGCTCAAGGAAATACGCTACATCTTTGACACTTCCATTCCCAGCAGCTATATACTCGAACTACATAGCCATTGAGGAATGTGCCAATCACTTGTTCTCCAACAAAGTGGAAGCATACGACCGAGATGCACTGTACGGGATTCATCATTGGCCAGAACGCCGACGAATCTACTACAAAAGCTGCCAGGTTCAGAAGTCTCAACATGTAGTGTTCAGTACTAAGGATATCGTGGCCATCAAACACGTTGCTCTTTCATCTAAGTAGGACTACACTTTCCTAAAGAATATCGTGGTCAAACGACAAGATGAAAAAGATTATGCATTCTCTGAAGCTGACTTTGAGAATTTGTCTATCAACGACACTGAAGACATGTACCTTGCCAAAGTACAGGGTCGCATGAGACAATTTTCAACCGAAGTACAACGTGAATTCATCAAGTCATTGCTCATCTTCATCAGACGCATAGTCATCAAAGAACGTGTAGAAGATCTTCAGCTGGCAGTTGAATGTTATCAGACCCGTGTCAATTTCACTCCACCTCAGCTAGATCTTCCCGACCTCAACCAGCTCTCACAATATACACTCATCAGCAAACCTTTCGGCGTCGTTTACCGTAGTGAACTTCAAAGAAATTGCTCAATGGCGTGTAATGAACTTCACAAGTTTGGAGATCACACTTTGAAGATGGTTCGTGACGGGTTGGCTTATCGGTTGAAGGCTATAAGGGATGTAAAGAGGATCATCACCAAAATTGATGAAAGGTTGTTTAGACGGGATCAGTTCAGAATGTTGGAAAGCTTTGTTGGTGGTCGACCCAGGATGAACATCACCGGCTATCAACGCCCAGTTCGCACTCCTGGAAACATCACTGGACTTTCTGGTATCTCTTGAATTGTTTCTTTCATTATAAATTTGGATGTGTGATTACTTATGTCTATGGCTTGTGCACACATAACAGTGTACAACCCGTAATTGTCAAGAAAGGACCCTGTGGTACGCTTCAGTGCCACAATCCTTATAAAAGGAGCGACAGCTTCTTACTTTTGAGTAAAACCTATCAAACCTTTCATTATTCAAGGTTTTGCTCAAAAGAACAAGTACTTCCCCATATGATTTTCAAAACCTCAACCGTTTATATTACTTGTTGAGGGGGAGTATTTGAATTAAAACTTTGTTCACAAATTGTTCATGGTGGTCACTCTTCCCGCAACACTCGAAATGGTCATATTTCTTCTCAACCGTTCAAAAATAACATTTTTATATGCCATTTTTGAGGGGGAGAAAATTATGTGATAAGAAATATGTTGTGTAAATGCAAATGAATCTGTGTACTTCATACTTAACCAATGAATTGACGGTACTAAAACTGTTAGTAACTCGAAAAGACTTGTCCAGGACGGGTAATAATTTCAACCTAGTTCGCTAGTAATGTAAACGTGTCTCGCAAAGGACTTGTCCGAGTAGAAAGTACCATTCAAGAAACTCTTGGTAGACATGAACTCTGACAGGTATGACAACCTTTTGAGGATTGTCTACACCTTCAAGGTAGTTATTAGAGCTAGTTGTCACCTAAAAGCTGTCAATGTAACTCTTTAACTATGCAACGTAACCGTGTCTCGCGGGAGATTGTCTATCTTGAGTTGATCAATTCAAAAGTGCGCGCTCTTCCCACACAGTGCAGATTTCCGTCAAAATTCTAAAGCACTTGTGGAGGGGGAGTATTTCTGCTAAAAGCTAAAACTCTCACAGTGGTTCAAACATGTTTTTCATTTACAAACCCTTTGAGAGATTCTTCACAACAGTGGTTTTAATGGCAACATAGGTTAGTCATGGAGTTATAAGATGACTAAGGTTAGGAATAACCGTCCTATGATCCGCCAGAGCCGGAGGGATCTACCCAAGGACATCACAAATAGTTAGTACTTAGAAGTCCTTAGGTACGATTATAAAAAGGAGAAAATAAGAATCGGAGAAAGAAGGAGTTGAAGAATAAAAAAGAAATGCAAAGTAAAGGGTGAAAACAAATAGCCCTCCAGATTATTCAACTTAGGGCAGACACCGGGTTCAATTCATATGCTACTGGTTGTCACTTAGTGACACCGGTATTGAAGATTAAAAGTCGTCATGGACCCAGTGACGCATGCACTAAACCTTCTTAGCCACTCAAGTTTCTCTCAACAGAAGCTTGTTTCATTCTCACAGGGAACCCTACGTAAACTATTGGCGTTCTCTTAGAGATCGTTGGTATTGAAGAAGGAGACCCTCTCCCTAGCCTCCGCTCAGGAAAACCAAAACGCACTATTGAGTCTAGAGCCACGAGATTCATCAAAAGATCTCTTAGGAACACTTGACATTTCATCACTTGTTGATCACCAAATAAGATCATCAGTGGTTCATATCGAGTCCTTCACAGATCTTAGCAATCTGTCGAGAACATTTATGATAGGTTCACAATTGTGATCCTCAGTGATTGAATGGAAACTCCTGCCAGGGTCAACATCAAACAACCCTGACAGCAGGTCACTTTGGTAACTCCCCGTGGATTACGCAAAGTGTGTCTCAAACGGCCTACAGTCGTGAGGTGATGCTTCGGTGTACCTCAGCGACTCATCTGAACCGTAGGTGTACTTCGGTACATCGTTTTATCTCACTTGTGGGACTCCGGTTCAGGAACGGCCTTTGTGAGAATTAGAGTTGTGTTTTCACACTATGCTGTTAACACTCTCGAAGTTCAAACTTGTAAGTGCCGGAATCCGCTTATTACTAACCGTTTTAATGTTTTCTTCTTATGGAAGCTCTGGAGCGGAATGATCGTGCTGATTCTTCTCATGCTCACGCCAACATCATCACTAATGGAAGTTCTACTCAAAAGCAACACAACAGTCAGAATGATTCTTCATCAAAACAAAGAATCTACAAAGTTAAAGACTTAAAGAACTTCATCAGTACTGAATTCCAACGTCAAAGAGCGTGTGAGCATGTTGAAGAATGACGTGGAGACACTGGAGCAGCGAAGCAGACCTGAGGCAGACTTGATGCAGACTACAACATACTATCACTTTCATCACAAAGAACAAGGATCAAAGAACAAAGTTAAAGATGGCGTCAAAGCATAACTGTTCAAAGACAAATATCTCTCTACACTGGGGAGATTGTTCGAATCAAGGCAATTCTTCTCACAAGAAAGAAGAATGTCAGAAGACGTCAGCGCTACTATTACATCAACGCCTTCACCGTTCATCACCAACACTTGAGGGGGAGATTGTTGGAATCACTCCTAAACCATAATCAAGTGTTAGTAATTAATATGTAATAGTTAGCTTTATTATGGCCTTTATGTTTGCAATTAGCCTTAGGCTTATGTAGAAGGCCCATAAGCCTAGGCCTTAGTCCATTAAGGAAAGGATGGAAACTAGGAGTGTTGCCCTAGCTTTCCTCCTATAAATACCTTATGTAAACCTTCATTTGAAGGTTGGTTGTTCAAGTTATTCTCCTTCACATACTCCTACGCATAACCGGTCATATATTATCGTGTGTGTGTGTTTGGTTCTTGTTCAATCGCCTTATCTCTTTCTATATTACTTGTGTTTGTAAAACTAGTAACCTAACAACCGCAATGCAAAAAATGGGTATCGTTGTCTCCACCATGCATGCTGCGATCAAATTCCAAACACCCTTCGGTATAGGAACGGTTTTCTCTAGCTACAACTCGAAGAAGCCTACAGATGTAGGCAAAAGGGTCAAACAAAATCCTGAAGAGGTTCTGTTAATACAAATAAGCCGTAAAAACGTTTATTTATATTTTACGATCTTCTAATGTTTTGTCGATAACAAACGTAAAATCATTTTAAACGAAACAAATAAAATACGTAAATGGTTTGAGCTAATAGTTTTCTAACACACTTACGTTTTCACGTAAAACACTAAAACAAGTATAAGTGATTCTATGATTTAGTAATACATATGTACAACAACTAGTGTTTACATATTGGGCAAATATATACATAACTAGCATGTATTATAAATGGGTAAAAACTACAACCCATGGTATTGACCCATACCCATTTGACTAGGTACATTGCACTCATTAGATACATTGTATCTAATGAAAGACCCGTGGATCAACCCATAACCCATGACCCATGACCCATGACCCATGACCCATAACCAAAATACCCATGGCAAAGAGGAGCGTCCCACGGATCCCTAGCTTTACACTAGACGGATCCCTTGAGGGAGGGATCCGTGGGATCCGTGGAACAGTAGAAATTTTCTCTCTATAAATAGTGAGCCATTTCTTCATTGTTTCTCACCCCTTTCTCACATACTTTCTCTCTGAGTTAAAAACTCTCTAACCCTAGATCCAAGTGATCTATGTATGTAGTTTTGTTTTTGTGTGATCCTCTAGGTTCCTCATAAAGGCGAGATAACCACCTTTCAAGTCAAGCAAGCTCAAGTCCATGAGTTGCCATGCTTCCTCATCATCAAGACTACTGAAGTCTTCTTGTTGATGGTTCTTTTCTTTCTACTAAGAAGTGTAGTGTTGAAGACATTAGTGAAAGATGTCTCAAGTGTCAAGGCGAAGACATTAGTGAAGGGTGTCGATCGTCCGTATTGTAGGCATTAGTGAAGGGTGCCTAGAAGTCAAGTCACAAGACATTAGTGAAGGGTGTCTTGAAGATCTAGTCAAAGGAATTAGTGAAAGGTGCCTAAGATGTACATTCGATATGACGTGATTCGATGTACAAGATAGATTAGTATTGGGTCAAAGGATATTATTATCCTTGTTGATATTATAAGGAGTAGATCTCCTTTGGGGTTAGGTGATTGGTATAGTGTTGGGTAGTAGTTCCTCCATTGTAATAGAACTCGGTATCTAGCCTAGTACCGGATAAAGGGTAGGCGACGTTGTGATAGGATTGGTTCTCCTTGGTGAAAAGGACCTGGTATCTAGCCTTGTACCAGATAAAGTGTAGGCAACGTTGTGAAGGTTTCTCCACCATAAGGAGTCGGTGTTGTGTAGTGATTACGAACTCTCGAGTAGGTGACTCGGGGAGTGGAGTAGGGCAAGGAAGGTGTCCTTGTAGCCGAACCACTATAAATACCCGCGTTGTGGTTTTGTGCTTCTTACTCTTTATCTTTTCATTACATATTTATATTTCTATATGTTTGTTTATCAACATCCAACACACATCCAAATAGATTGACATAAGTCGATCTAAATAGTTTAAAATGAGTTTTAATTGGTAAAACTATTCAACCCCCCTTCTAGTTTTCCACAATTGGCATCAGAGCTTCGTTACCAAGTTCCTTAAAGTATATTGTACTTTAAAAACTTGATACAATCCATGGTTAATTAAAAACTACAAAGAAGGTTTTTCATAAAAACAAACACCATGTCTTTTAAAACTCTTTGTTTGGATGTTGATTAGATGACAACATTTTTTTTTATTATTTATTGATGACGTACCCTCCGATCAGGTCGAAGGACCCCCCTTCGGCCTCAGTCGAAATTGCATTACGAAGACCTAAGTCTTTCTTCATAAGTCATTGGTGGCGTAAAACCATTCATCATTGACATGGTTACCAGTTGGGAATCCGCCAGCCGAAGGCCTATGCCCTTCGGTGTCTTCCCTTGAAGATGCCAAGACAAATAAGAACCTTGACTTGGTCTTCCCCTACATTCCCACTATGTCCTTAGCTTCCCCGCCAAGTCCGAGATAGTGGGGATGAAGCCCTAGTAGTTACCATAAATCAGGGGACGCCCCCATGATCTCCTAAACGTGTGCTAACACTCTCCAAGCTGTTTTCATCATCTATAAATAGGTTGGACGAGTCATTTCAATGGTATGTTCACTCAACACAGTATTTCACATACATCATATTATCCATAACTCATATCACATACTTATTCACACGCCGGAGGTGGTTCGCAGGGCCCAACCCCTGCGCAATCACTTAACGAAGTGTCTACTCTTTCTTATTGCAGATTGACTACAAGTTTGGCGCAAGCATATCACCCCTCATACCCTTCGATCACCATCGAAGGCCTGGTAGTACGGACTATTGTACAATCAGTGGCGCCATCCGTGGGACCCGCTACTATTGGTCTCGTTATTCCAAACTTACACCCAGTCAATCACTCTCACTAGTTTTACGGCATGACTCAAGGGAGAGAAGATACACCCCTCCGGGTTTCTCGACCTTGACACCAATCCCAGTCAACGACCCTAACAACCTTCCCAATATAACTGCATCCACTTTTACCACACGATCTCACCCTGAAATAACCCCCAACAACCATGCTTCATCCTCGGCTAACCCTGAACCGGTAATTAGTTCAGCGTTTGTCGAAGCTAACATCGAAGCATTGGAATCCTTACTAAGAGCTCGAAGGAGGCAAGCTAGAAATGTGGAGATGCGTAGGGAGTTAGAATACTCAAGCGATGAGTTTGATGAAGAGTTGGAAATGGAGGCCATGCCCTTGGCTCCTGGGGCTACTCGCTCAGTGCTAAGGATAGGGTCTCCGAGCAGTTGAAGGCCTAGTGGAAGGTCGGTTGTTTTTGAAGACGTTCCGGAAAGGGCTCCAACTAGACGGGAAGGCACGATAGAAGGCTCCAATGGAAGGAGTCACTGAAGGGATGCTACAGAGGTTAATTTGCCACAACTTTTGGCAGCTCATCTGGGAAGAACTGAAGCAGGGGTTCTGTTGCAGCCTTCTCACGCTTCCGGCGTAGAAGGCAATCCATCTCAAATAAATGGGGGAGGAAATCTTCCTCCCCATGGTATGTACCCTCCTTTTCAGACTCAATCTTACCCTCAAGGGGTTTATCCCCCACCTAATGGGCAGGCTAGTAACCCCAATTTCACTCAACCATACGGAAGCATGCCTTACGGGCAACCTATGGTATACCCTTCGTACCCTGTAGGAAGTCACCCACCTTATATACCTACTGCTTACCCTCAATATGTTAACCAAAACCCTGTTGGAATACCTCCCAATCATAACCCGTACAATGCTGCCCCTACCTATATGCCGCCTTATAACTGCCTTTATTCGGAGCCCATGGGCTCCACAACACCCTTCGTAAGATGGATAGAAGACTACCCTTTACCTGATGGGTTGAAAATGCCCGCGCATATTGGTACCTACGATGGGAAAGGGGATCCGGATAACTTTTTGCACTTGCTTGAAGGGGCTATTAGAATGCAGAAGTGGGTTATGCCTGTAGCATTGTGAATTTGGATGATCTCAAGGCCAAGTTCAGATCACATTTCAGCCAACAGAAAAAGTTTACAAGAACACACCTGACAGTGCACAACATCAAGCAGAGGGAGAATGAGAGCACCAGGGCTTTCATCACCAGATACACTGACGACACGTTACAAATAATGGGTTTGCACGAAGACCAACGCATTTCAGGTTTTGTGCATGGTCTATGAAACAGAAGTCTGGTCGAATTCCTCTCCACTGATCTTCCCGCAACTTACAAGGGTTTAGTGGAGAAGGCTTACACTTGGATCGAAGCAAAAGAAGTATCTACCAATGGGGCTTCGATCGAAAATAAAGAAAGTCACAGCAAAACCCCGAAGCATTCTTCGTGGGAAGGGTCAAGGAACAAACACAAAAATAAGGACAGGTTCACACCGTACCACAAAAACATCAACCATGGGCTCTTGGCTAATCTGTCCAAATCTCCAAGGGAGATACTTGCTACGGAAAAAGCTGCGAAGGCCTTTGATCCTCCTCCTCGCTTGGCAAACAAAGGAAGGCCCAGAGATACTTCCAAATTTTGCTACTTCCATGACGATTACGGACACGACACCAACAACTGCAGAGAACTCAAGAAGCAGATAGAAGAGGCCGTAAAGTCCGGCCAATTGGGACATTTGGTGAAGGGTATAAAAAGAGGTAAAGACAAAGCCTCCGACACTCAGTTGGGGAAAGATACCACACCTGTCGAAGCACCCATCCTCATGGTATACAAAGAGGACTCTAGTTCAAAGAGGAAGGAAGCAGAGGAAGCCTTGTGTGGAATAGGAGATGTCATTTTTCCTTCAATCACAGGGAAAGTTCTTTCAAATGACCCCGTGGTCATCAAAGCTTTGATCTCCAATAGAGAAGTAAACAGAGCCTACCTTGACTGCGGTAGCTCCTGCGAAGTTATCTACGAACGATGTTTTCTAAAGCTCAAACCTTCAATAAGGTCGAAGAGAGTAGATTCGAAGGTACCCTTAGTGGGATTCTCAGGGGAGCACTCATGGCCCTTGGGAGAAGTCCCTCTAGAGGTTACGATCGGAGAGGGAAGGCTAAAAAGAACAGAAACTCTGGTTTTCACCATCGTAAGGTCGGAATCTCCCTACAACCTCTTGATAGGGAGAACAACAATGCAGAAGATGGGCATCGTTGTCTCAACCATACATGCCGCGATCAAATTCCAAACACCTTTCGGCATTGGAACGGTTTTCTCTAGCTATAAGGTGAAGGAGTCTACGACAGTAAGCAAAAGGATCAAACAGGTTTCGGAGGAGCCTTCAAAGGATGTTCTCAGTTGTACTGACGCTGAAGAATGCATCGTGGTAAATGATCTCTACCCAGATCAGACGGTGGTAATTGGAAAGCAGCTCCCAACCTCCTTTAAAGCAGAATTGGAAAAGGTTCTTCGTGCTAACGCAGATGTCTTCGCATGGACCTACTCTGACATGACGGGGGTCCCCAGAACTCTCACCATAGACGGAAAGCCCTTCGGCACTGAACACAAGCTCAATGAGTTCAAACACATTGAACCCATAAAACAAAAGCGTCGAAGCCTGGCTCCTGAAAGGAATACTGCTGCATGAAAAGAAGTGGACGAGCTCGTAGCAGCAGGCATACTCAGAGAGGTGAAGTATCAAACTTGGGTGGCCAATCCGGTGATGGTCAAGAAGCATGACGGAGGATGGAGAATGTGCGTAGACTTCACAGATATTAACAAAGCCTGTCCGAAGGACTGCTACCCTCTGCCAGAGATTGATTGGAAGGTGGAATCCTTATCAGGGTTTCAGCTAAAGTGTTTCCTAGACGCTTATAAAGGTTACCATCAGATACAAATGGCGGAAGAAGACGAAGAGAAGACAGCCTTTTTCACAGGAAAAGGTGTTTATTGTTACAAAAAGATGCCTTTTGGTTTGAAAAATGCAGGTGCCACCTACCAAAGATTAGTGGACAAAGCCTTCCACAAGCAGATAGGTAGGAATCTGGAGGCCTACGTAGATGATATGGTCATCAAGAGTAGGTCGGAGGAGGATATGCTCTCCGACATTAAGGAAACCTTCGACCAGCTTCGCGCCATCAATATGAAATTAAATCCCAAGAAGTGTTCCTTCGGTGTGGAAGAAGGAAAATTTTTGGGGCATCTGATCACCAAGCAAGGTATTAAGGCCAATCCTTCGAAGGTTAAGGCTATCACAGATTTGCAGCCTCCTAAGTCCCTAAAGGAAGTGCAAAGTCTGAACAAAAAGCTAGCAGCCCTCAGCAGATTCTTGTCGAAGGGTGCAGATAGATCTTTGCCGTTCTTTAAAACACTCAAGGGATGCACAGACAAAAAGACGTTCCAGTGGAGTATGGACGCAGAAGCAGCCTTCCAAAAGCTAAAGGATTTCATGGCTATCCTACCTACACTCACAGCCCCAATCAAAGGCGAAGTGTTATTCATGTATATAGCAGCCTCCTTCGAAAGCATCAGCGCTGTGTCATTGGCAGAAAGGGAGAAGAAGCAAATCCCAATCTACTTTGTTAGCAGGGTTCTACAGGGAGCTGAGCTAAATTATCCAGCATTGGAGAAGCTAATTTTGGCTTTGGTTCATGCTGCGAGACGCCTTCGAAGGTACTTCCAAGCTCACCCCATAACCGTACTTACTGACAAACCAATCAAACAGATACTTTCGAAGCCAGAGAAATCTGGGAGAATAGCTAAATGGGCTATTGAGCTAGGAGAACATGAAATCGAGTACAAGGGTAGAAATTCTGTCAAGGGGCAAATATTGGCAGATTTTTTAGCAGAAACACCCTCCGAACCAAAGCATGACACAAAGGTTGTTGAAGAAAAGCCTGACAAAGCGATCGAAGGGTGGAAACTTTATACTGACGGAGCCTCCAGCTCCGATGGTTCCGGCGCTGGTTTCATGCTTGTTGATCCCAAAGGAAAGGAATACACTTATGCACTCCGCTTCGAATTCGATGCCACGAACAATGAAGCGGAGTACGAAGCCTTGCTAGCAGGCCTCCGATTAGCAAAAGACATGGAGGTGGAAGACTTGGCTATTTTCGTTGATTCACAACTTGTAGCCAATCAGATTAAAGGCTCCTACGAAGCAAGGCAACCTGTAATCAAGCAATACCTGGATAAGGCCAAAGAAATGCTCGAAGGGTTCGCATCCTACACCATAGAGCATGTTCGGAGAAACCAAAACAAGAAGGCGGATGCACTTAGCAAACTGGCATCAGTGGCATTTGCTCATCTAACTAAGGAAGTTTTGGTCGAAGTATTGGCAGATAGGTCCATCGTCCGAAAGGAGGTGTCTGACGTAATACTGGAGGAAGACTCGAATTGGATGACTCCTATTAGAGAATATATAATAAGTGGTATACTGCCGGAGGATCAGAAGTTGGCTCAAAAGGTGCGCATCAAAGCACCACAGTACAGAATCATGGGAAATTACTTGTACAGAAGGTCTTTTATGTCCCCTTGGCTCCGTTGTGTAGGACCAAGGCAAGCTGCCAACATCATCCAAGAAGTGCACGAAGGCTCCTGCGAACTGCATGCAGGACCCCATTCCGTTGTCTCCAAAGTCATGAGGGTCGGATATTACTGGCCTTCAATGCACAGGGACGCTGTCGACATCATTCAGATGTGTGAAGCCTGTCAAGTCCACTCAAGAGTCCCAAGGCTACCAAAGCAAAATATGACTTCCGTAACATCCGCATGGCCCTTCAACCAATGGGGGATCGACATCGTAGGCCCACTGCCAATTGCTCCTGGAGGAGTAAAATTCTTGGTTGTAGCCATCGACTACTTTACCAAATGGGTGGAAGCGAAGCCCTTGGCATCCATTACAGGCAGACACATGGAAAAATTTGTATGGGAGCATATTATCTGTCGGTTCGGAGTACCTCACATCATCATTTCTGATAATGGGAAGCAGTTCACCGAAGGGGTATTCCCAGTGTTTTGTAGAGGTCTGCACATCAAACAATCTTTCACTTCCGTTTACCATCCTCAAGGGAACGGGCAAGTGGAAGTTACCAACAGATACATTGTACAAGGAATAGAACGAAGGCTGGGATACAGTCATCACGGTTGGGTAGATGAGCTACCTCAAGTACTTTGGGCACATAAAACGCATACGAAGTCAAGTCACGGAGAAACACCTTTCAGCTTGACATATGGCACGGAAGCTGTCATCCCTTCAGAAGTAAGTGTCGAAACAGAAAGAGTCATGAACTTCGAAGCAGCAGATAACGAAGAAAGACTCCGTAGTAACTTGGACCTACTTGAAGAACGAAGGGAAATAGCCTCCATTAGAGAGGCTATCCACAAGCAAAAGATTGAAATGTACTATAACAAGCGGGTCCGGCCTTCGACTTTCAAACCAGGGGAATATGTCCTCCGACTCAACAGCGCAAGTAAAGCTGAGTACCAGGGTAAACTAGGACCTACATGGGAAGGACCCTACGTTATTAGGGAAGCATATGGCAACGGAGCCTACAAGCTGGAAACCTTGGAAGGAGACGCTATTGATAGAACCTAGAATGGCACTACTCTTCGTAAGTTCTACGTATGAAACTTACAATGTCTAAGGACACATTTTATTTGCTTTCAATCAATGTATTTGCATTCTTCTCACTTAGGGAAAGAAGCATTAATGGTAGGCGTCTAGTATTCATTTCTTAAAATGATGTAATCCTCCCTACCCACTTAATGATAATAACACATTTCCCTTAAATATCTTGTTTCGTTCAATACAACAAAGATTTGTCTATCAAGTCGCTTTATAAGTTTCAATGTCGAAGGGATGTACAAAGACTAAACAGCATGTCTTGTTCACATGCATAACATCCATCTCAACTTCACATTAACTTTCCTATATGGCCTTAAGGTATTTCAAGCCTTTCGCTGCCCAAAGGATCAAGAAGGAGTGGGTCGCGACCCTCTGTCAGCAGTTAAATTATACGATTGCTAATATTCTTGGTGAAGTAACTACACTCAATGAGGCTATGCATCTACCATACGCCTTAGGTTGTAACAAATATTTTTTACGTAAGTAAAAATAAAATGAGAAGAATCACACATGGCAAAATTCGAGCCCTAGTGGCTTCATTGTAGATTAATGACTAGTTTAACTAGTGTAAAACAGGCCATAGCCTTAACGATTCAACAAAATAAAATATTGTCTTAGGCCGTAGCCTACATCACACAAACCACAAGTTAATTGTTTCATCAGGCACGAAGCCTGGAAAGGAACACAGACAATTGTTTTAAACAGGGTACATACCACCCTGGGGATCAAATTACAACCACATGGTTGCCTTCATTAAACCTTGGAATGAGTGGGATCAGCTGAACCTGGGGATGGAACCTGGGGTGATGGAGTCCTCTTGGAGGAAGATGGAGGCTGAACTGTCCTTGGCTTCTTGGCTAGCAGGTCCTCAATTAAGGCCGCTGGGTCCTTCGTCACATCTGCAAGGAAAGGGAACTCTAAAGCAGTTAATTGATTACCTGCATCATCATATTCTTTTTCATGAGTTACCCTGTAGTACGGAATTTTCTCCAGTACCACTGGTTCCCCAGTCTTAGCTACCTCCTCCAAAGTGGTACACTTGCCATGAAAAATGGCAGCATTCACCACATTCCCAATGGCAATCCCCACATCATCGCTATGGTAAAGTTCCATAGCAATATAGGGGATCACCTTGGTTATCAGGTCCAATCTGTCCTTCTTCAGCATCTTCAGACGAAGGTTCAATCCATCCACCTTTTCTCGGAGCTTGATCTCTTGGTCCAGCAACTTTGCCCTCTCTTGTTCGAGGCCTCCACACTTGGATGAAAGAACAGATATCTGCTCCTTATAGCCAACGACCATAGAGCCTTCGACAGTTAACCTGCTGCACTCAGCCTCGCTCGTTGCCAATTGACCTTTGAGCTTTTCATTCTCAACTCTGAGATCATGCACCAAGGGGTTCTTATCAAAATCCTCCAATGCTTCCTCACACTTCTTCTCCAGGTCTGCATACTTCTGATCCCTAGCCTTCTCCCTCCTCAGCATAACATCCATTTCTTCTCGAGCTTTGGTGACAGCACGGAGCAATTCCCTTGTCCTAGCATTGAGTTGGTTGTCAAGCATGCACTGGCGAACATAGCTTTTATCATGAAGATCGCAGAGCCTCTCTATGGACATGTTATCCATCACCCCCTTCCACTTGGGTGGGATCACATAGCTCACGAGTTGGTGACAAGCTAGGGGAGAAGGAAGCTCCTTCGTATCAGGAAGTCCTACAACAAATGTACATTTCATTAGCATATTATATTTGCTACCTAATTTTGTTTCACAGGAAAGAAACTTACCATGAATATCATCGCCGCTGGGCCCTTCGATGGCTGGAAATTTCACAGCCTTACCCTGGGTACTCTTCTGCCGGGTAGTTCGAGAGGGAGGAGTAGGTAGAATAAGCTTTCTTTTTGAATCAGATTTCACAGCTTTAGCACTGGCACCTTTCCTGCTTCGGACCCTCTCACCTATGCCGGAGGGTCCTACGATGGCCAATGGTCCTTCGGAGACTGGTTCGTCTGAGTCAGCACCGTTCTCCACCAGCTGATCTTCTACATCTATGGGTTCCTTTGATGGAGGAGCAGAGGATACAGGCTCGACAGGCTGGGCTTCCGCCTCGTCTTTGTTTATGGACACCGATGGGGAGCCCACGCCATAGCTTGTCTCTTGGGGATTCTTTGGAAGAAAGCTTACCTCCTTTGCACCTCCAGCCACAACAAAGTTCCTGAACGACATCTCTGCACAAAGAAGCAAATAAGATAAATATCAGCGAGATAAGTTTTTGTTTCTTATGTTAATTTAAAAAATACATACTTTCTCCATCACAAATTATCTCAGGTACCAACGGAGACCCCTCCCATCTTTCAGCAATGCCAGCCATGAACAGGATTGGCTCAGGGAAGGTCTGGCAGTCAGCTGGATGACGAGCCAAACACTGATACAATGGGTTTCTTCTCACAATATAAGGCAATGGATCGGTGAACCTTTTCTCATCATATTGAAAGTCTGGGTTTAACAATGCAGAGTATCCAGGAGGGATAATGGTAGTCTGGATATAAAAGAACTTGCCTTTCCAGTTCCTTATGTTTGTAAAAGGTCTATCTATCAATATGGGCACATCCCTTTCACCCCTCTTGGCCAAGGTCAACCAATCTCCTCCCGGGTATAGATTCAAAAAACCCCTAAGCACAGTCAAGGATGGTTCAAACCCATAAGCTTTGCACATAACAATGTATGTTGTAAGCTTGGCTAGGCCAAAAGGGTTGAACCTAGAAATGTGTACTTCATAATACCAGAGGAATTCTAAGATCAAAGGATGCAAAGGTATCCTAAGGTTGGAAGTGGTGAAAGCATGGGTATACAGGCCTACATAATTTTCAGGGGCATCGAATATCCCTTGATTTTTACTCGGTAGCATTATTTTATGTTCCTTTGGAATGGGATAATCAGTGAGGAACGCTTTAAGCTCCTCCCTGGTTAGTGTGCAGCCTTGTTGTTTTATCACAAAGTTTTTATTGGTAGACATGATACCTTCTAAAGAACACAAAATGTATTTGAAATACAGAGAAGAAGGAGCGCTTTACCTTGTTTGGTCGAAGGCTTGATCGGAAGAAGTTTTAGTAGGTGAAAAACTTTGGGCGAGAGTTAAACTTTGTTAGGGTTTTACTGTTTTTTGCATTTTATATACCCTACTGATAACGTCTAAAATGAACATGTTTTTAGTAGCGTTATTGTCAGTTTTGTGCATGATATTCGGCTATATTTACTCATAACTATTGCAAAAGTGCAAAGATGTGTCTTGTGTATGTATATGTAGCCAGGTATTGCGAATATTGAAGAAATGAAGTTTTTATGCACATTTGGAAGCGTCTAAAGGAAGGAAGTTGAGATTGGAAGCTTGTGGACTCAATGATATGGAAGCGTAGTGATTTCGAAGCATCTACAGCAAGGAAAGATCAAGTTTGGCTTTGGAAATCATTAACGTAAGCAAAGAACGAAGCGTAAAGGGAAAAGTCAGCAAAAAGTCAAAAGGAGCAAAACCCAGCCGTTCGGTCGCAACCCGCAACCGGATCCGGTTGGGCTAATGGTCAAAGCTGTGACCGATTCGGTCGACAGAGAAACCGATCCGGTTTCTGGCACTGCAGTTACACAATTCGCATTTATTGTTGTCTTAACTCCCCATAATCATTAGAGTCCGATCATTTCTTGATATTAACTTGGAGAGAACGTTTTTTGGGCAGTTAAGCAAGTGCTTTGGCTATTTAAAGGTCCTAGTACTTGTATACTAAGTGTGACACAACAAATAGAGTATTAGTTTACACCAAAACTCATACTTACCCAATTATTTCAACCCAAAAGCTTGGTAGTTACTGGAAAACGTCCAGAAGCAAGGAAGGAACCATTCTTGTCCATTGTTTCGGTAGTTTGGAGTTGTGCGGTGATCCTAGGTGATTGGAGGCGCGTGGTTGCTACATTCCACGATTTCTAATTCTTGTAATCACAAAAGATTAGGTATTCTATGAACTTTGTTATGGAAATCTATTCTCTTGAATTGTTTGAATTACTTTGTTATGACTTGTGTTTAGATATGATTGTTTTCATGGAGTAGTTTGTGTTATACTTGTGTGTTGGAATGTGATTAATCATAATAATGTTCTCAAAATGTGATGCATGTATATATGATCTTGTTTAAATGAGTTTGTTGGAAAAATACTAGTCTTGGATTGATTTGTCAATAAAACATGTTTTAAGAAAAAGGACCGAAAGGATTTCTCTTGTGTTTTATTCCAAAAAGTGTTGTGACAAACTAGTATGGGGATATGGTGATTGACATCCACCATGTTTTGCTTATTAAAACAAGACTAGGAACGTTTTCATCACGAAGGGTCGAAAGATTCGTAAGAACAAATTTAATGAGAGCATGTTGCAAACAAATGGAATTTTTATAGGATAATCATTGGGATAAGGACCGAAAGGATTACCTAAATGTTTTTGTTCTTAGAATGATTTTTACAAACAAATACCATGGTTGGGGAATCATTTGCTTATGATTTGTGCATCATAATAAGAGTATACACCAAACCTTTATGAACATTATCTATGGTTGATTATGAGACTTCACACAAGTATATATTTTTATTCTTGATTCGTATTTTCACTAGAACGCTTATTCGAGAGAGCCTTGACAAGCTTTCTTGTTAGAAACTTTTTAATAAAATCTATTTCAAAACAAAAATCCCTTGGGACGATCTCGACTTACCAAAACGTTACTATTGCGGACGAGTATACTTGCTCGTATGTGTTAAAAGGTTATACGGTTAATTCGTGATTATAAATTTTTAAAACTTGCACCAACCGGAGCACATCACCTACAAACGTTGCATCTCAGCCCTACACGTGTCCGGACTTATCCCTTTCCTACCGGATTTCAAATCATTTTTAAATTTTGAAAGGATGTTTACTTTTACCGAGGAAACAGGGGTAGTTAGGATTAATCTTGCATTTAATGCGGTCAATAATTACAAGACTTTTCATCTTCGTTCGTTTTTGTGACGAAGAGGAGGTTTCATTTTTATTTATGAGTCGTAAGCAATATTTCTTGTTCGTACATATCACTTTCGACTGGGGGGCTTGATGACGTACCCTCCGATCAGGTCGAAGGACCCCCCTTCGGCCTCAGTCGAAATTGCATTACGAAGACCCAAGTCTTTCTTCATAAGTCATTGGTGGCGTAAAACCATTCATCATTGACATGGTTACCAGTTGGGAATCCGCCAGCCGAAGGCCTATGCCCTTCGGCGTCTTCCCTTGAAGATGCCAAGACAAATAAGAACCTTGACTTGGTCTTCCCCCATGTTCCCACTATGTCCTTAGCTTCCCCGCCAAGTCCGAGATAGTGGGGATGAAGCCCTAGCGGTTACCATAAATCAGGGGACGCCCCATGATCTCCTAAACGTGTGCTAACACTCTCCAAGCTGTTTTCATCATCTATAAATAGGTTGGATGAGTCATTTCAATGGTATGTTCACTCAACACAGTATTTCACATACATCATATTATCCATAACTCATATCACATACTTATTCACACGCCGGAGGTGGTTCGCAGGGCCCAACCCCTGCGCAATCACTTAACGAAGTGTCTACTCTTTCTTATTGCAGATTGACTACAAGTTTGGCGCAAACATATCACCCCTCATACCCTTCGATCACCATCGAAGGCCTGGTAGTACGAACTATTGTACAACCATTTATTCTTCATTTAATTGCACTAATCCTCTTTGTCATGTTGCTGTGTTAAAGCACATACCTACCAAGTTATAGGAATCACTTGGTAACAAGAATACCTTCCCTAAGAAGGTATCTTTAACACAAAGGAGCCGGAATTGTCTACTGACATTTGTTGTGTCATTTGTAAAGACATTCCTAAGTGCATTAGAGGTATGACTTTCTACTTATCTCTAAATGACATTAGCTTGATAAATAAGCATGCTTACATAGGTATTTATATGATTATATTTTGTGCATATACATGTATTACATGTAGCTTCATTAGGAAGCCTTTTCTCACATACGTGTTACTTTTTCGTCTAAAGTCGTGGTATATAAAACGTGTGTTTTATTTCACTTAATCCAAAAAATCAGATCTTTCTAATAATAAAACAAAACACAAATCTCAAAAATTCCTCCTTCCCCATAAATAAACCCTCCGTCGTCCACTCTATCAAATCCCCACTTTTTCAAATCTTCCACTTTCAAAAATTACCTCTCATTCAAAACTTCATCTTCCTCTTCATCTCATCTCATCTCAAACCAAGACCAAGAAGGTTCATCATCAACATGGTTTACATAGCCCTCGTGCTCATCGCCTTAACACTCATCGCTCTTGTGTTCCCTATGATGAAGTTCTCATACGGAGACATATACTTTGTGTTGTTAATCTATATTGGGGTTATATACCCAATCCTTTGTATCATTCTTAGCATTGAAATGAAATATTACTAGTTTATCTAGTTTATTATCTTAATGTGTTTTCTCACATTTTTTATTTATATCTTTTGTATCTTTTCATGATACATTAGAAACCATTAATGCATGCTAAAAGAAAATGTAGGCTAATACACATATCTTGGTATAAAACTATAAAACTATGTTTTTATCAAAAATCTGCTTCTGTTACTACAGATCCACGGATCCCTGTAGGTATACTAGCCGGATCCCTAATAGAAGGGAACCGTGGGAACCGTCCTTCTGGATAACAGATTTTCCATGCAAAATAAAAACCACTTTCTTCTTAAAAGAAATGTTCTACTAGAATGTCAAACATTAAGTGAGTTAAATGTCATTGTTAATAAACATCTTGTAAAAATGTTAGGTAATTGATTGTGCAATAGATTGCACTACCAGGCTTCGATGATGATCAAAGGTATGAGGGGTGTATGTTCCAGCCAAGACTTGCCTTTCACCTGAGAATAAGAAATACGAAACACTACGTTAAGTGATTACGCAGGGGTATGACCCTGCGAACCACCTCCGGCGTGAGAGTAAGTATGAGTTATGGTTGTATAAGTGTGTGTAAGTAAAGAGATGAGTGTGAAATGAGCATACCATAATCCATTTCCCGTCCAACCTATTTATAGTGGATGAAATAGGGTTAAGAGCACTTCTGCATGAATGTCGGAGATCATGGGGGCGTCCCATGATTGTGGGTAACCGCTAGGGTTTAGTGACCCACGTTCTCAGACTTGACGGGGAAGCCAAGAGAGAGAGGGAGATCGTGGGTTTGACCAAGTTAGGAAGTTCCCCTATCCATTGCTTCTTCGTCAGCCATACCCCGAAGGGCTTAGGGCTTCGAATGGCGAATTCCTCTGAGGTAACCTTCGTGATAACGAATGGTTTGACGCCTATGGATATTCTAGAATCCTAACTTGGTCCTTCGAATGGAAGGGCTTCGACACGTCTCGGAGGAGTGTCCTTCGAGCTACTCAAAGGGTACATCATCAAGCCCCCCAGTCGAAAGTGATGTATATGAGCGAAGAGGCATTGCTTTCGAATTCATGCTTCGAATAAATACCATCCTGCTGCTAATATTATTAATTGAATGATAACTATGCAACTAACTAAGCGCATTTAATGCCAATTAAACCTTTCGGCTGCCCGCTACAGGAATTACAATTTCCCATATTACCCGGAGACCAAAAGACTTATTTAAAATTCAAAAACTATTGAGATCGGATAAGAGTAAATAGCAGGTACACGTGTGCGGCTAGGAAAGCGGTAAAAACAATATTTAAGGAGGGGTTGTTGAAACCCTAAAACATTTTACTCTCTTCGCCACTTTCTACATGCAGTAAAATTGTGATCGCCTCCACTCCGAAATCAAAAGGTAAACCTTCCCTCTAACTTGTAGCTTGTTTGTTTGTTAAAAAATGGATTCCACGTTTATCATAAAACAGCAAAAATGTACATTATCTGCAAAAGAGTTACATGATCACTTATCTGATTACCCAATCCCACCAGAGCACAAAGTGATGTTACCCAAGTCTAATCAGGGTATTTTTGATGCTCCTCAAGGTTTCGTAGGGCTATACACACATGCATTTAGCCATTCTAACCTTAGGATTCCACTACACCTACTGATATTAGAGTTTATGCAATACTACAAGGTTCATATCTCTAGGTTCAACCCCTTTGGTTTAGCCAAACTGACCACATTCATAGTGATGTGTAAAGCATACGGCTATGAACCAACATTAAAGGTTTTAAGAAGATTTTTGAACTTGTATCCTGGGGGCAATTGGTTAACTTTAGCGAAAAGACCTGAATCGGATGTGCCAAACCTGTTTGGGAGGTGTATACCAACATAACAGGTTGAAAAGGTAGCTTTTTCTATGTGCAAAACACTATTATTCCCCCAACTATCCAGAGCTGTTGAATAAGGAGTATATGTTTGATGCAAAACGGTACAATGACCTATTGCCATATGAGGTGCGAAAGGATCCCTGTTATCAGCGTTTGGCTAAATTTCCTGTGGATGTGCAAGTGTTCCCCGAAGCCATCTTATACATGGCTGGGATTGCCCAGAGCTGGGAGGGGTCTCCCAAGAAGCCTGTTATCATGTACCAAGGACAAAGTATGTTTATCTACTTCTATTTAAGTAGGACCAATGTATCACTGATATTTATTTCTTCTTGTTTCTTTTTGCAGAGATGTCATTCAGGAACTTTATGTACCAGGATTTAGATGAAGACCTGAGCTTCATTCCTGCTGAGAAGGCCAAAGAGTCTTATGGTGTTGGCTCTCATTCTACATCCGTGAACAACAATGAGGTAGACACTCCGAATCCGGAGCCCATTGCATCGGTACCCCCTCAAGCTGCGTTGGAGGGTCCGTCCGAACTTGTTGAGAATGTTGCTGACTCAGACGATCCTGCGGATGAGGATGTCCCAGTTATAGGCTCAATAGGGATAGCTGACAGATTGAAAAGTAGAAAGGGAACAGCAGCCAAGGCTATTAAGTCTTCCAACAAAAGGAAGAATCCCCTCCCTGCTTTTGGATCGAGGGTTGTGAAGCATAAGAGTGCTGAAGGTAGAAAGTTTGAGAAGTCAGCCTTCGAATTGCCAGATGAATCAGTGGAGGTGCATGGTAAGCAGTTTCTCCTTATAAAATATGTGAAGTCATAATTGTCACAACTAACTTAGCCTTTATACATTGTATTGGTCGCAGACCTTCCAGAGACGAAGGAGCTTCCCAATGCCTTGGCTTGTCACCGGATTGTCGATCATGTCACCCCTCCTCAATGGAAAGGTATGCTGGAAAATATGTCCATTGAAAGGTTTTGTGACATGCATGACAACGGGGTTGCGAGGCATGCGGTATTGGATAACCACTTAAATGCCAGAACTAGAGAGTTGCTCAGAACTGTGGCCAAGCTGGAAGCTAAGTGTGACGAGATTGAGGGGAATGTTGAGAAGAACCCCATCGTCCAAGACCTTCGTGGAAAGGTAGCCCAATTGATAGTTGAACTCAGAAATCTTAAGTTGGAAGAAGCCAAGGTCATTACTCTAACAGGCCAGAATGCTGTTCTTGAGGTGAAATGTGCTGGGTTGGAAAGTGAGAGGGCTAGGCTCGGAGAGGTAGAAGTGAAGTTGAGGGAGGAAGTCTATGGGTTGCAGATGAGGTATAAGATGCTGCAAAAGGATCGTGCGGAGGTCGTTTCAAAGGTGGTGCCTTACATAGCCATGGAGCTCTACCACAATGATGAATTGGGAGCTCAGATGTGGAAGGTCATCAAATCAGCCATTTTTCATGGACGGTGCTTGGCGTTGGAGGAGGCTGCCAAAACAGGTAAGCCCGTGGACCTTTCCAAGATTGAATGCTACCGTCCCACTTCGAAGGCTGAGTATGATGAGGCAGGAAATGCGTTCGCAACCGCAGAGTATTCCTTCCTTGCTGAGGCTACCAAGGATCCTATGGCACCCCTCGAAGACCTCCTTTCCAAGAAACCTCGAAAGCTGAAGCCTACCACTCCCACCAAGAAGACTATATCTACCAAGCCTGTCTCAGTTCAACCATCCCCCACTCCATCTCCAAAAAAGAAGGAATGAAGGCTGCCATGTCGGCAGTAATTTGGTTTCAAGGGTGGCATGTACCCTTTAAAACAATTTATTTTATTTGATAATGCTTGTCTTGTTCTCTAAACAATTTGAATGCTTGTGATGTATGGCCTTGGGCCAAAGATAATTTAACTGGGGCTTAGGCTCCTCGTGCAGGTACAAGGGCACTAGCCCTCATTTTGAATGGTATGGTGTAGGGAGAATACCTCTACACACTTAGTTATTATTTGTGTTTGTCTTGTTAACTTCTCGTACGCCATTTTTCCGACGCTTAAGTTTTACAACCTAAAGTTAAACAACCTCATTGTGTGTAAATTACAACACCAAGAATATAATGACCAAATTTGATCATTGACAGAGGGTCGCGACCCACTCTATCTCAAATCCTTTAAGTAGTATGACTTTGTATTTATATTTACAAGCGCCAAAAACTACTAGGAGAGTTAATGTGAATGTTAAAGTTGGCTTAAATGATAAGGCGTGTATTACACCTTGAGCCATTTTATTCGACATTGAAACTCATTAACGACTTGGCTGAACAAATCTTTGTGTTTAAGAAACGAAGCAAGAGATTTGTGGGAAATGTTTTATTTATCATTGAATTGGTAGAGAGGATTACATCATTCTTGAAATGAAAATTAAGACAACTACCAATAATGTTTGCTTTCCCTTGAGAAGCTTCTAATTACAAGAATAAAAAAGTAAAAGTACTTCTTAAACATAGAACTTTTGAAGGTTCATACCATTCCATGTCCTGTCGATGGGTTCTCCGAGAAGAGTGGCCAGTTTGTAGGCTCCGTTGCCGTAGGCCTCAGCTACCATGTAAGGTCCTTCCCAAGTTGGTCCCAGCTTTCCCTGGTATTCGGCTTTGCTTCTTTAGTTCTCTGCAGTTGTTCGTGTCGTGTCCATTGTCTTCATGGAAATGGCAGTATTTGGACATGTCTCTGGCTTTGCTTCGTGCTGTCATCCGAGGTGGTGGATCGAAGGACTTTGCGGCTTTCTCGGTAGCCAAAATCTCCCTGGGAGATTTGACCAAGTTCGCCAAGAGTCCATGGTTCGAACCTTTATTGTATGGAGTGAAGCTGTCTTTGTTGTTCTTCTTATTCTTGGATCCTTCCCAGGAGGACCCTCGAGAGAATTTGTCAGAAGCATCCTTTTGCTCTATCGGAGCCCCGTTTGCTGCTACCTCTTTGGACTCAATCCAAGTGTAAGTCTTCTCCATTAGTTCCTTGTAAGTAGTGGGAAGATCGGTGGACAAGAATTCCACCAAGCTTCGCGTTCGAAGGCCATGTACAAATCCTGAGATCCTCTGATCTTCGTGCAAACCCAGAATTTGCAAAGTTTCATCGGTGTACCTCGTAACGAAGGCCCTTGTGCTTTCGTTGTCCCTTTGCTTGATGGTGTGCATGGTTAGATGGGTCTTGGTGTACTTCTTCTGTTGGCTGAAGTGTGATCGGAACTTAGCCTTAAGGTCGTCTAGACTTACAATGCTTCCCAACTTCTGTCCATTCCACCATATTCTCGAGGAATCTCGGAGCGTTTAAGTGAACATGTGGCATGCTACGGGCATGACCCACTTTTGCATCTTGATAGCGCCTTCGAACAAGTGGAGGAAGTTATCAGGATCGCCTTTTCCATCGTAGGTGCCTATGTGAGTAGGCATCTTTACACCGTCAGGTAGGGGGTAGTCTTCGATCCACTTCACGAAAGGCGTGCAAGCTCCAGAGGCTTCGGTGTAGTACGGGTTGTATGGAGGTGGATAAACATGTGTTGGGTTATATGGGTTAGGAAATGGCTGTGTGTAGGTAGGGTAAACAGTAAGAGGTTGGTACGAAGGGTTTACACCCATCGATTGCATAGGAACCTGGCCATAGGGCATTTGTTGGTAACTCTGGTTGGGGAGTGAACCATTCGGAGGGTAAGTGTTGTAGGTTTGAGCAGGTAGGTAGGGGTTTATTCCCGGAGGGGGTAACTGATTCACGTCTGAGTATGGAGGAGGGCCTCCGACACTCGAAACATACGAGGGGTGTACTGGAGCCCCCATCCCTTCTCTTCCTAAATGGGCAGCTAGAAGAGGGGGCAGGTTTACCAATCCGTTTCCTACCAGGTTGCTTCCTTCGTTGGAGTTCTCGCTCCTTCTTTCACCTTGCATTCTTTCCCTTCTTCCCGGATCTCCTCCGGGTCCTTCTTCAAAACCCACAGTCCTTCCATTTGGCCTTCTAATGGAAGGAGAACCATTTCGTAGGGCTGAGCGCCCCCTGCTAACAGGTCGAGGCCTCTCCTCTATTTCAATCTCTTCGTCATACTCCTCACTGGAGTATTCCAACTCTCTTCGCATTTCAGTGTTGCGAACCTGTCTCTTATGAGCCCTTAGTAAAGAATCTAAGGCTTCAAAGTTTGCCTCAACGAAGGCGAGGCTAATATCTGGAATAGGGTTAGCGGATGTTGAGGCGTGATGTACGGGAGTAGTTTCCAAACGAGATCGTGTGGTAAAGGTTGAGGCCGTTATGGGGGCGAGGTTATCGGTGTTAGTTGTGTTGAGAGGGACTAGGGTAGAGAAACCTGGTGGAGGTGTATCTTCTCTTCCTGGTTCCATGTCGGAAAAGTAGTGTAGTCGGTTAGGGTTTTAGGACTGGGTGATTACGGGACTAGTAGTAGTGGTCCCACGGATGGCGCCACTGATTGTGCAATAAATTGCACTACCAGGCTTTGATGATGATCAAAGGTATGAGGGGTGTATATTCCAGCCAAGACTTGCCTTTCACCTGAGGATAAGAAATACGAAACACTACGTTAAGTGATTACGCAGGGGTATGACCCTGCGAACCACCTTCGGCGTAAGAGTAAGTATGAGTTATGGTTGTATAAGTGTGTGTAAGTAAAGAGATGAGTGTGAAATGAGCATACCATAATCCATTGCCCGTCCAACCTATTTATAGTGGATGAAATAGGGTTGAGAGCACTTCTGCATGAATGTCGGAGATCATGGGGGCGTCCCATGATTGTGGGTAACCGCTAGGGTTTAGTGACCCACGTTCTCAGACTTGACGGGGAAGCCAAGAGAGAGAGGGAGATCGTGGGTTTGACCAAGTTAGGAGGTTCCCCTATCCAGTGCTTCTTCGTCAGCCATACCCCGAAGGGCTTAGGGCTTCGAATGGCGAATTCCCCTGAGTTAACCTTCGTTATAAAGAATGGTTTGATGCCTATGGATATTTTGGAATCCTAACTTGGGCCTTCGAATGGAAGGGCTTCGACACGTCTCGGAGGAGTGTCCTTCGAGCTACTCGGAGGGTACATCATCAGTAATCATTGTTTTACCCGTAATACGTCACATCCTATTAACTTCTCTTTACTATAGGTTTCGCTATGTCGCATGAATATGAGTTTGATTTTTCACTCACTAGCGTCTACACTCCTACCATCTCCCTTGAGCCCAACACACCTGGCAATCATGTTCGTTGGTTCAATAATCTCGAAACTCGTCACTTCCACGAAGGACGTATTGTCGACACTCCTCTACAATATGAAGAAGGTATCAATACCTCCTTCCGAACCATTGGATTGGAATGTCTTCTCGAAATTAACGAGAAAATATGTCCAAGGTTTGTATTGGAATTCTTCCGTCAAGTCGAACTCGTTCGTAACGAGGATCGTTCTCTATCTCTTTGGTTTTGGATGAAAAACCAAAAGTTTGTTTTAACCCTTGGGCAATTTTCTCAAATTCTCCGAATTCCAAATCATGGACAATGTGCCTTCACCGAAGATTGGTCTCTTGATTCTCTCTTCAACTTTCGTGAAGAAAATAGTCCATATTGTTCACACATACCTTCCCCGCAAGACTTGACTCGCATAATATGCAAACCTCGACCCTATTACTCCGATCCAAACATTATCTATACAAAGGATATCCGAGAAGAGTAAAAGGCTCTCGCACTCATCCTACGGGAAAATGTTTGGAGTCTTAGGGGAAATCGAGAAATCCTTCCCGCTTGTTGTGCTCACATAATGTATTGTTTGCTTACTCAACAACCATACAATCTCGCCTATTTATTCGCAAGGAAAATTGTAAATCTTCAAGGCTCAAAGAACAAACTAATCCCTTATGGAATGTTCTTGACACGCCTTTATCATCACATCATGTACTTGCACCCTCAATTTCAAAGTTCGTTGTACGTACTTGTGAACAAGATGATGGAACCTCTAAACACATCTCTCATGAAGACTTTCTTCATTCCTGAATCGTCAAACACTCATCAACCATTTGATGATACTTCTAGCGAAAACACTCAAGGAATTTAGTAGTCTTTCAAATAGGATCAATCCTTAATATCCATGCTTTATCAATGTAATGTAATTTTCTTCATGAAATAAAACATCTTACATTTGATTTCTCTACTACTTTAACATTAGAACCTCTTAGAAAAACACTAGCATTGAAATATGATGCATTGTGCAAACCATTGCATACCTTTTGTAAAGGTTCTGATTAGCAGAGAGACGGATCCCAAAGTTTGTGCTAGACGGATCCCTATTCTTAGGGAACCGTGGGATCCGGCGAACAGAAAATGCAATTGCAATCATTGTATTTCAAAAAATGCCTTTAGATCACTTCACACTAAGCTAGACATAGTGCCTTAAGACAAATTGAGTCCTTTTTCAAAGTTGAGTAAATTCATACTCATGCATAACTCACTTAGATCACACTCAAGATGCTTGTAGATCTATCATTTCACTTAAACTCATTACTCTTCCGCTCTCAAGCTCACTCGTCATTTCTCACATGATCCCTCATATCTAGCTTTGGAAATCTTTCAATTATGGCAAAATTGATCATAATCATCCTTACCTCAAAATTGGTCAAAATTGATTAAATTCTAGTTTTTCCATCTTAAAGCCTTTAGGATATTCTCCAAAACATTATCCTAAGTCATTATCTGATCTCTAGGATCATTTAGCTCCATTTGACACTCTCATAATCTTTAGTGTCATCTTTGTTCATTCATTAGTACCCATGAAAGTTCCAATTTCTTCCATAAAAGGCAATCATTAGATACAATACTCATTACCTTTAAGTATTTAAGCACATCTTCATTTAAGACACTTAGATGAACTGAAACACTCAAGAAGAAATAGGCATTAGACCTTACAAACATCATTGTTATCTTTTCTTAGCTGCTGAGAGACGGATCCCTAGGATTAGCCTAGGCGGATCCCTCATTGGAGGGAACCGTGGGATCCGTATGACAGATTTATGTCAACTCTAGCTTAAACAATCATTTCAAGCTCATCTTGCTAAATTAAACACTCCATCTCATCTTAAATGAGTTCCTAGATCAGTACAACTCTGAAGTTGACTCTTGTGCATGTTAATCATCACATTCCAATGAATTTTAGTGGCTTAAGTCTTGAATGCACTTGCCAAATCCCTTACTTTATAAACCACATTGTTAGGACTCGTAAAGTCATCATCTTCATCCTCATTTTCAGCACTTAGTAATCTTTACAAACCTCTTGAAATCATCTCATCATGAGGAAAGCTCCAAGTGGTAACTCATCCACCAAAGAACCACCCAAGAAAATTGCTCGTGTTGTACACAAAATCTCTTCAACCGAATCATCTCCGGTCAAGTCCACAAATGCAAGGATTTCTCCTCCACCAATAAAACCAATCCCTAAAAGGATAGTACCCACAAAACTACCTATGCCAAACACCACCATACCTCCTAAGCCAAACAATCCTGTTAGGAATTGGAAATTCCATAAGGAAGTGTCGGTCACCCCAATTATGGTCTAGCATATGTTAGCTCATAGACATGTCGTTATTTACGTTATTTAGTAGTTAATTAGTCAGTTAGTAGCATAGATTAGTTTAGAGTAACACCGTGGAGGAAGGACGGGTCTTTACCCACTGTATGCTTGATCCACAGTCCGTCAGGAGGACGTAGTGTCTGTAAGTATAAATACCCCTTCCATCCTTGGAAGGGGTGGTGCTTCTCATTCATAATCTAACCTTTCTTTTGTTTATCTCTCTAGAATTACCCTCTCATCTCTTTCTCTCTCTAAACCATGGCATTCTTGATTCATCACCATCCAAGGCCACCTGAATCATCAAACACAATATATGAATGATCCTACAAATGGTACCAGAGCCAAGGTTATTGTGTTGTGTTAATTTGTGTGGTATCTTTGCTTTGTTTTAAACTGTTTTCATATCAAGTTTGTGGTCGGAATTTTTTTTTCTGAATACTATGGGTAAACAGTTTTAACATTGTTTGTGTATCCATCTTGGTCAAAAAAGTCATATGGTCCATTCTTGTTAACATATCTGTTATGTGTTATATCTTTCCAAACATGTTGTTTTTATTATTTTTATGACTGTTTTTGTTACCAAAGTGTGAAAGTCAGTTGTGGTCAAATGGACAGTTTCTATGGTCAAAAATGAATATTCATAGTAGTTTTTTTGGGTTTGTATGAAGATGGTCAGAATTTCGGTCGGAATATCTCGCCGGAAAAAAGTCAAAGGGTCAAAACCCTAGTTTTACGCCTAAGGAGCCATCTTCAGAGATATTTACGCATAACTGTGAAGTTATGCGTAAGAACAGTTACGCGTATGTTTTTACGCATAAGCCTAGGCTTACGCATAAGAATCAGGTTTACGCCTAAGAAATGGTTTACGCGTAAGAAATGCTTTACGCCTAAACAAACTGCTTACGCATAAGGAAAAGAAGGGTTTACGCGTCAGAAAACTTTTTGCAAAGGATGTTACGCGTATGCTTTTTAACAAGCAAGAAATGAAATCAGAAGTTATGCGTAAACTATAATGAAGACTCGACCACAAGAATGATAATACCAAACACTCAAACATCACGACCTCAGCTTTATCAAACATCATTGGTCCATGATTTTCTGTTAAAGAAATCGAGAAGAAGAAAAGATTAACAGATCCGAAACAATCTAATCCTAATCTAGACTCATCAAAGGACCCTCACATCTCTCCCCAACTCACATCATACTAACATCAAACCTTTCGAAAAACAGAAAACACATATCAATCTCAGACTTGATTCAATTTTTTTGTAATCTTTTTAAGATTATTTGAACTGAATCAATCTCATCATCGACCCTTTTGGAAATATCCGAAACATAAAAAGAAATTGATTGATAACAATGGTGTTATAATCACTTTTTGTTTCATTCAAAATCTCAACTCGAAACAGTAACCTTACCCGAGACCCTATCAGGATCTTGAAGCCCTAATAGACGCGTTCTAGATTCGTATTATAATGAAAATACCAAGGTAACGGTATGGTTGAGATGTGCTTGTGAGATGCGATTCGGATTGTTGATTGAGATTAATGGTTTGATGGGAGGTAGATGAAAAGAAGATACATTTCTTTTTTCCAGATCTGTTGTGAGATAAAAAGTTTGGGAAAGTAAAAGATAAGAAAGAGGCGTTTTTATTTCTCAAAGTATTTTAGGGTTGGTTTATGTAGGTTAAGTGATATATATGGTATGATAGACCTCATTCTTAACCGGTTATCACTATTTGGTCTGGACCGGGCATTTAATATCTGTAGTGAATGTGGGCCCGTGTATTTAGTTGGATCGGGTTATACTACTTATTGAATAGTGGGATTCAATCGTTAGAGGTCTTGCATATCAATTTCATTGGGCTGTGATGGGTTACATGCGGTATAACAGTTATGGACATTCAAATACAACTATCTAAATTTCATTATTTGGATATTATTATTTGATATTATTTAGTAAATGAGTGGTATTTTGGTCGTATATTTTCACGGAAGGATACATAATTCACGACTTGAGCGAAGATCTGAAAAAATGACTACGGGGTTTTTGTACGATATTTATTGACGAGAAATTGAAGTGACGTTTCACGGGTGATCTTCTTTATCGTTGAGAAGTTGGTTGGTTGGTTGCATGTCTCAAGATGACTTGTCTGAGCATTTATAGAGTGTGATAAAGACTTGACTATCTAGTTACGTTTGTGATTCTTCCTTATGTTACCCACAAAGTAGCTATCACTTTCGGTGTCTCACGCAGTTTTGGATTCGTCAAAAGGTTTTGTACATTGGGTAAACCATTTCTTTTTCACGAGGATTAGTACAAGCTTAAGTAGCAAATCTGGGGAATTCTACTTCTTTTTCAAATCTGGTATATCGGGTTTACTTCACCAAGTGGTCATTACTATTAGCCGATGAATCAATGGAGGTTCAATTTCAGCAATTCCCATGAGATATTCGACGCCACAGAATGTCAATGATACTTCACAGTCTAAGCAAAATTGTTCAAGAATCTTCAGTGTCACTCATTCTTTTTTGAGATGTTTGCTTATGACTAGAACTTTTCGTGCAGATGGTCGTACACGTTAATGATGCTTCCGAAAGTTCGAAACCATCATGGGGGAGAAACGTGTACTTTGATGTGTTACGGTCAACCTCCAGGGGGAAGTAGTATATACTACTTGACTTAGTATGGTTTGTGAAGCTGTCTACATTTAGGTAAAGAATTGTTGATGGTGGAGATGAATCGTTGAAGAACCGCTGCATGTTCCCCTAAAACAGATATTCACCAAAACCTAATTTGTCATAACAATTTCAAGCTGACATTATTTACGGTTTAGTCTTGATTTTGTAAAATCCCGCGAAAGAAATTATTTTTCGGTTTAAATTATAGACTTGTAAAATCTTGTAACAATGGAAACATCCTGGTAAAAATAAAGTGCATTTCCGGATCTATCTCTCGGTTTATTCTTGGTTTTGTAAAATCCCGCGAAAGAAACTATTTCTCGGTTTAAACCATAGAATTGTAAAATCCCGTGATGATGGAACCATCCTGGAGAAAGGAAAGTGTATTTCGAGGTCTTATCTGATGCTGGTGCTACTGTTTCTACTTCGAAGAAGGGATAAAAGGGTGTACTTCATGAATTGGATGTGTGTTTGGATATTCGTCATGGCAGTTTGGTTATTACATGGTTTTACGTGGTTATGTGCTTTTAACCATGGTCGGGATGAAAACCATTATCATAGTTCACTTAAAACGTCAAAGGAGGCTAGATTTGAGCTTTTAAACATAATATGTGACAACGACATTAATTCAGTATTATCTATTTGAGGTTGAAGTAAAATGTCACGGGCAAGTGTACTTAGTATTTGAAGGTATCGGGGATGGTTGGATGAAGATTCTTCGAGATCCTTGTTTGAGCTTTTTCAAAAACGAAGACTTGGAAATCTAGTTATTTTTGGGTGACTTTTCCTTTTCTTTTACCACTTGGGGGAATTGGGCTCTTACCACCACAAAATAACTATCACTTTAAGGAGTTACGTTGTAGTGCTCAGTGTCACATTGAATTGTGGAATTTCAAGAGGTGATGTACGTTTTATACTTGATGGTTGGTTGGATGAAGAGTATAGAGTACTTAGAGATTCAATGGAGGATGAATTCTCGGCACCGCTCTTTGTTACATATGTGCAAGTTTAAGTCACGAGTTCGGGTTAGTTTACTTCAGGGTCAAATTCATCATATTGGATTGACTCCATCAGCTGTCACGACAAAGAGCCTACTGAATGATAATGGGGTTGATTACAATTTTGCCAAGAGTAGATGAAAAGAGAGAGATTATGACGTTTGAACACAACAGTTCAAGCCTCGTACTCCAAAGAAAAAAAAAGTGTACGTTTCAGTGCGCTTTATCTTCTGAAGAAGAGAAATCTTCTCTATTATGACCATTCTCATCAACATGCTTCATGCTTTTTCCATACGCTTTCAGTGATCAAGTGAACCGGACTACCGATGATTGTTCTCTTATTCCACTTGCTCAATTATAATGACGATGGCGACATCTTATGCAACCTTTGAGGGGGAGAAGTGTGAATAGACTACATTTGGATGATACTCACTTGCTTTATCAAGAATGGCAACTCCGTATGCAATTCTTGAGGGGGAGAAGAAGTGTGAATCTGCTACATGTTGAGTTTTATCTGAGAATATATGGTCAAACGGCTCCAAACTCATGTAAGAACCGAGCTTCTTCTTATCGTGTCATCTTCACATGATGTTTCTTCTAACAACTGTTGGTTGACATCTTCTCACGGACTGATGAATTTATCGACAAAGTGCTTCCAGTTGATGCTTTACGTACACATCAACATGATGATTCCGAACAATCTCTCTGTTCTTGTTTGATGTGATTGGTAGTTTGGTGTTATGATTTAGTGTGTTCGTTGCGGGCTGATTGCTGATTTCCTTGATGAACATCTTTCTGTTCATGTTTGATTGGGAGGGATTTTTAGTTAAGGGGATTTGCAAGATGTAAGTTAATTGGGATGCTTTTTGGTGTGATGAAGATGTTAACTATCTATTCCCCAACTGGACAATCTTGAAGAAGGTCGAGTCTACAGTCTGTTCTACATTTTCTGCTGCATGTTAAAAGACTAAAGACGAGTTGAATTTAACGATCGAAAGACTTCTTCATATTCCGTGCATTCATCATAAAGATTGTGTCAGTTTAGGGGAGAGCACTAATTGGGGCAGAGTGAAATGTCAAATTTAATCCCTAATTAGATTTGCTCACATTGTTCTTCAGCAAGTTGATTCTCACAAAGACTTCATGCGATCTTCTCAACAGATTTCAAGTATTTGGGCTTATAGTGTGTTGCTGATTATGAAGTATCAAAACCAGCAAGGGGGAAGGAGACACGTATCTAAACGCGAGTAAACTTGATGAACTTAATACTTCTAAGTGATTGAAGAAATCCCGGGAAGACAAATGTCATTGCCGCAGAAAAACTCAAGGTTTGACTCATGGCGTTTAGTGTTCTCATTCCAACTATGTGGGGGAAGAGATGGAAGAGTTAGTTTCTGGAGATAAAAGAGGTACACAAGTGTGTGATGATTTCGATCGCCATCATCGCAATCATCAGGGGAGAGAGAGATTGTGTACATTGGGGGGGGCTCAGCTGTTTCACTTGAGTGCTTAATCAGTGATTCAGAGATATAATCACTTATTCCGGAGTTGACATCCGCAGAGATAGTCATCCGTAGGGATAATCAGTGATTCGGCCTGCTTCTTCAATGTTATCGGTTATTCTCTCTTTGGGCATTCAGGTACTTCGGGTTCTTGAGCTTCAAACACTATCATCAGGGGAGAGAAAAGTATACACCGGGGTTATTCTTTGGCTATCAGACTTAATCTGCTACTTCGATGGTATAAGTTTCTCTGTCTTCGGGTATATGTGTATTCGGGCTCGTGAGCTCTAGTCTAAGAGACTGACTGCATCAATTCATCTACTTGAGGGAAAGTGGTCACTTGACAACTTTTTGGTATGGATCGCTTCAGACGTCAATAGAAAAGAAATATGAGAAGATTGTTTTATGTGTGGGATGATACGTTGTTGTTCTATTGGATGATATAACCTCGAACGATGAATCACGATGATTATTTTTAAAAAGATCAGCAAGATCGATGATAATTGTGTGCTTCTTGGTGCACCTGGCTAAGGCAAGCTTGAAATACAGCTTCGAATCTGCTCATCTAATGGATTTTCGGTTTGGGGGGAAGCTACCAAATTCTCGCTTTCTTAATGGCTCATGTTCTGTCAACTATTCTGGAGCCTAGGAAGCTTTGGGTGGTGAAAGTTTAAGAGATGATGAGTTCTATCTTCTACAATGGGGCTGCTCGATATCCTTATTTCGGTACTCGTATCATCATCCTTCTTAAACTATATCATCTACTCTATCTGTAAATAATTATTAAAAACCAAAATACAAAAATATAAAACCAACATAAAGAAAATAGAAAAATATAAAACCAACAAAAACCTATAATAATCAGAAAATTTAAAAAATACCAAAAATATTGTTTTTCTAAAGACATGTCTTCTGGTATCAATAACATCTACCATCTTAGAAATGTCATTCAACAATGGCACGGGACCATAGATGAAGTTCGAGCATGAGGTGTAAATATTCTTTTTCAAAACATGTCTAAAAAAAAAACTATGGCTTGCAGTTATTTCAGACTGTAACCCGTGCTTAAACTATGGTTTGCTATTATTTCAGATAGCAACCCGTTCTTCAAGAAGGAAAGTGCTGCGCTAAACCAATTTTCAAATATTTCGTGCACTTATCCTAAACAAAATGAGGAAAGTATGTCGAAGGACTGCTGTTCCTACACAAATGTTTTTTCTTTCTATAAATTCTTCAGAAAAATATTTGGTGTTTTCAAAATGGTGGAAAATGAGTTGCTTAAAAATCTATCAGATTCAGTGTTTTCCTAATAATTTGAAAACTAAATCAATGACTTCAGGGCTTTTTAAACTTTTTAGAAAATGAGTCATTGATTGAGGGGGAGAATGTTTTCAAATCTATATCATCTAACAGGCTTATCTAATTATCCTACATACTTAAATGTAAAACATGTTAACCTACGCTGAAGGACTAGGTGCCTAGGATATGATTGTTAGGATTAGATGATTAGAGTTTGATAAACACATCATTCCCATGACTTACATGATCTGATTGATATGTTGAATTAACTTTTATTAGTCGATTATTGTTTGGGTGATGTCGACCATCATATATCAGTTTGTATGTCCACTAACGTATGCAGATAGATGGTTTATAAGAATGTTCCCGATCCGGATCCCACAAATGCAGATGATTGGATGCCGAAAGGAAAGGGTAACTATTTCTTAGGTCGACAAAAGAAGAAACGGAGCTTAATTAGATCTCTCCATGGATGATTGGCACGACAGATGCAACTTCAGAGGTCTCACTGCATCAGAAGATGGTTTTCTTTCAGCCTTACAGCAACAACAGAAGCTTCTCAACCACCTAACGTATCTTTGTGCAGGATACCATTTTTAAACAATTTTGAAAATATTGTTTTGAAAATATAACGGACTCAAAATTTTGGAAATCACCGGACTTCATTTTATCAAAACTTAAGTCACTCAATCAACGACTACGGTCATCGATTGCGGGGGAGAGTGATTTAAAATTGAATAGTTTCAAACAATATTTCTTCAAAAAAGTCCGGTTTGTACAAAATAAGTGGTGATCTAAAGATTTAATGTTATGTCATGGTATGATTTTCTTTAAAACTAAAAGATCTTTCAAAATGAAATTTTTTCTGTTCTTGTTTGATTGTGAAATTGTTTTATTTTACTTAAAGATCTCTTAAAAAATATCATACCCGACACTAACAATCTTTAATGTCTTAAATTGATCCTTATCTGTCATTTTTCAAAAGTAAATCAGGCCACGTCTTTCCCCCAAATTTTTCTAAAAGATTTAAATCAATTGGGATCACAAAACTCAAATGGTTTGATATTTTTGATCGGGGGAGAGATCGTGATTTAAATCTCAAATTTGTTTTAGTCCTTTAAAGGCACTCCTGCCTCCATGTGCCAAACGATTTCAATATATGATGCACATGATTGAGGAGGAGCATTTATCCAAAAACAAGATGAGTATTTAAACTAGGCCACATTTTCTCCCATGTTTTCTAAACTTTATTAAATCACTTAGGATCCAAAATCTCAAAGGGTTTGATATTTTTGATCGGGGGAGAATTTGTGATTTAATTATGAAATCTGATAAATGATGATCGATTTGATTCAAAAGTGCATGCTGCTCTCCTATATGTGCTAAACGCTTTCGAATCTCGAAGCACATATTGAGGGGGAGCACTTCATAAGAAAATAAACTTTCAAGGTACAATGATTTCTATGTTTCAACATAAAATACCTTGATTGATTTTCTAATGGTTTTCTGTATGGCAATATGATCGTGATAGTACTTCTAAGAACTCTTTCCTCTATGTGCTAAATGATTTCAAATAACCAACGCACATTTTGAGGGGGAGAATTTACCAAGAAAATCAAAAGGCTTTTTCCACATAAATTGTGATCAAGAAATTATTTCAAAGAACTCTTGCCTCCATGTGCTAAATAATTTCAGAATCATGAGCACATGTTGAGGGGGAGCATTTCTAAAAGATCAAAAACAATTAAGGTACAAAATGCTTTGATATTATTTCAGAAGTACCTTGATTGATTTTCCAAATGATTTTCCTATTGGTTCCAAGAAGGAAAGAACTATACCAAAAGACCGACCAATTTACTTTATGCATGGTGTTATAAGGATGGTTAGGTTAGGTATTCGTTCCCATGATCCCGCCAAAGCCGGAGGGATCTACCCAGGGACAATCCACTAGATAGTGCAGAAGTCCTTAGGTATATTGAGAAAAGGAGAAAAGTGAGAATATGGGAAGAGTACCGACTGAGATAGAGCTAAAACTGGAATAAACCCAACAAGGTTCTAGTTATGAAGTCTTGGTAAGCACTGAAGGGGTTGAAGAATGAAAAAGAATTGAATGTGAAAAGGGTGAAAAGAAATAGCCCTCCATTAATTCAACCTTAGGGCAGAAACCAGGTTCAATACATATGCTACTGGTGGTTACTAAGGTAACACCGGTATTGAAGACAAGACGTCATGGACCCAGTGACGCACTGCACCTAACTTCCCAAGCTACTCAAGTTCCTCTTAAAAGGACTTGTTTCATTCTCACGAGGAACCTACATAATCTATCTACTTTCTCTTAGTGATTGTTGATATTGAAGAAGGAGACCCTCTCCCTAGTCTCCGGCATAGGAAACCAAAATGCACAATTGAGTCTAGAGCCAAGAGATCATCCACAATATCTCATTAGGACACAAAATTAATGAAGACTTGCTGTTTCACACAATGTGGAAAGCAAGAATATATTAAGAGTCCTACGCATTATCATTGTGGTATTGCCAGAACATCTGAGTGATATGTTAAGTATTCACGATGAAGATGGAAATCCTTCTAGAGCCAACATCAAACAAGCTCTTGGTGGGTGACATGTGAGATCTTGCAAAAGATCAATCTTGTGACAACTGGATAGAAACGATGGGGCGATTCACTCTTGAATCAACCTTGGTCCAGGAAATAGATTGACGGATACCTTTGAAAAACCGGTCGTTGTGCTTAAAATTCTTTTCTGTAGCACATTGACTGTGTATTAATGTTTCAAAATTAAAGGGTATTTATGATTGATAATTGATTTTCCATAAAACCTTCGTTGTAGTGCAAAACACTTTTTATTAAGCAATACATGATTGTTTTCAAATCATTTTCATCAATCAGTGAATCTCAATTCGTTGGTTCACTCACTCCGTGTTGTCCTCTTTGAGACGTTCCGGTTTGAGAACAACTAGAACAGCTGCGAAACCCTGTCAAGGAGATTCTTCGGAACTCTACCTGATCACAGGCAGTATTTATACTGATCAACGGGGAACCGTGGTTCTTGCAACTATATTTAACGAAAGTGAACAAAGACACTATTGTGAGTTTTAGTGCTAACTGTTGTTTGCAGGAACATTGGATGGTTGCAGCTGATCGATACTGAGAAGTCAATTCACAGCCGCATGCTCACAGCATACACGCTTAAATAAAGAACATCATGACAAGTGCATATCTACATAATCTGGCTCTGATAGCGGCAAATATCATGAACCAGTAAAGCTTCCGCTACTCTGATGTAAAGATGTCCTGATCCAGAAAGTGTGAGCATGTCGGTCAAAAAGTCACAACATCACATGAAGGCAACACAATAAAAAGTGATACAGAAATTTACTGTGGCTGATGATCTCAAAGAAAGCTCGAAGATCATCAAGATGTGGATCAGTTCAAAGACCTCCACTAAAAGTACAAAACAATGCGGACTTTGAAGAATCGCTAGTAAAGCACAAAGATTGCGGAACTTGAAGAATTGAAGTCTACGAGCTCAGAACTAAAGACAAAGACAGAATGCTTGGATGCAAAATGTATTTCATGGTGTGACCTCCCTTAGGGGGAGATTGTTAGGAATTAGAAATTCCATAAGGAAGTGTCTGTCACCCCAATTATGGTCTAGCATATGTTAGCTCGTAGACATGTCGTTATTTACATTATTTAGTAGTTAATTAGTCAGTTAGTAGCATAGATTAGTTTAGAGTAACACCGTGGAGGAAGGACGGGTCTTCACCCACTGTATGCCGGATCCACAGTCCGTCAAGAGGACGTAGTGTCTGTAAGTATAAATACCCCTTCCATCCTTGGAAGGGGTTGTGCTTCTCATTCATAATCTAACCTTTCTTTTGTTTATCTCTCTAGAATCACCCTCTCATCTCTTTCTCTCTCTAAACCATGGCATTCTTGATTAATCACCATCCAAGGCCACCCGAATTATCAAACACAATATATGAATGATCCTACAAATCCCATCTCCACTAAACCATCACCATTGGTTGCTAGAGCTATCTCATTCACAACTCCTCTATCATCACCACACCTCTACAATTTAGAGGATTTGCCACCCTAGGTCGTCTCATCCTCCTCCACCGGCAACATTCTCCTCATTAAGAGGAATAATGGTACAAAATCAAGGTGTTGAGTCAACACTAGCTTCGGCTTCCTTTTCACCGTCACCATCAAATAATCCCATTTGGATTATGAGAAATTATCAAAGTCAACCACCCGACCATATGGAAGTTGACACTTCTCTACCACCACCATCATTCTTGGTCGAGCCATCTTCAAATGCGCCTCCACCAATCCCTCCGTCGTTTGAGGCTCCTCAACCCGCTTCACCTTATCCTTCGCATCAAGCTATTTCCTTTCTTCCACCACCACTACCTAGCCATGACAAAGATTTATCATTGTCAACATGTTGAAAGTTTGATACATGAAGTACAGGAAGATCAACGTTTCATGTTCTATCACCTCCTCGAACGTTTCGACGAGATTAAACCTAAACAAACTTGAGCTAGAGGACTTTAGTGGTGTCCTAGTATTAAGCATTACTTAGATAAGTCTAGTAATTCCAAGTCATGTATCATTCATTTTCTTAGTTTTTAGAGTCATGTATATCTCTAGTTTTATTAAATGAAATTACATGATACTTGCTATATCTCTGAGTATATGATTATGTTGTATAACACATATCTCACTTTGATGTTAACATTATTTGTTATATCACCATTGCTGAATTTAGTCATCAGCCAGACGGATCCCTGATATTTGCCTAGACGGATCCCCCCAAGGAGGGAACCGTGGGATCCGTGCAACAGAAAACTATTTTTCTACTAACTTGAATCATATTTGCATGAAATTATGCATTATACTTGCTTTCTAACCTTTGTTTTGTAGTTATTCAATTTACACATGAAGACTTTGACACCATAAAGCTAAGGGGAGCTTTGTGTCAAAGCAATACATTGCAAAATCACTTGCAATATTAGGATTACATTTCATGACGTCCCTTTGCAAAGTTGCAATCATCAAGGGGGAGCATATTCATCACATAGATGAAATCTTTTGCAAACTTAGTTGCAAATGAACTAGCTTAGTATTAATTTTCTTGACGCCCTCACATAGGGATGGACTCGTCAAGGGGGAGTTAAGACGAGATCTTTTCCCAATATTTGCTCTCTATTATTTTTCTTTTCCTTTTCTCACATGTTTTTCTTAAAACAATGTGTTAGTTTACTTTCGAAGCTCTTTTTGTTTCGACAAAAAGGGGGAGAAGAAAGTAAAAACTACAAATTCAAACGTTTACAAATTTTTAGCTTTTACTTAAAATAATTTTATGTTTTGTCATCAACAAAAAGGAGGAGATTGTTAATACAAATAAGCCGTAAAAACGTTTATTTATATTTTACGATCTTCTAATGTTTTGTCGATAACAAACGTAAAATCATTTTAAACGAAACAAATAAAATACGTAAATGGTTTGAGCCAATAGTTTTCTAACACACTTACGTTTTCACATAAAATACTAAAACAAGTATAAGTGATTTTATGATTTAGTAATACATATGTACAACAACTAGTGTTTACATATTGGGCAAATATATACATAACAAGCATGTATTATAAATGGGGAAAAACGACAACCCATGGTATTGACCCATACCCATTTGACTAGGTACATTGCACTTATTAGATACATTGTATCTAATGAAAGACCCATGGATCAACCCATAACCCATGACCCATGACCCATAACCAAAATACCCATGGGCAAAGAGGAGCGTCCCACGGATCCCTAGCTTTACACTAGACGGATCCCTTGAGGGAGGGATCCGTGGGATCCGTGGAACAGTAGACATTTTCTCTCTATAAATAGTGAGACATTTCTTCATTGTTTCTCACCCCTTTCTCACATACTTTCTCTCTGAGTTAAAAACTCTCTAACCCTAGATCCAAGTGATCTATGTATGTAGTTTTGTTTTTGTGTGATCCTCTAGGTTCCTCTTAAAGGCAAGATCACCACCTTTCAAGTCAAGCAAGCTCAAGTCCATGAGTTGCCATGCTTCCTCATCATCAAGACTACTGAAGTCCTCTTGTTGATGGTTCTTTTCTTTCTACTAAGAAGTGTAGTGTTGAAGACATTAGTGAAAGATGTCTCAAGTGTCAAGAAGAAGACATTAGTGAAGGGTGTCGATCGTCCGTATTGTAGGCATTAGTGAAGGGTGCCTAGAAGTCAAGTCACAAGACATTAGTGAAGGGTGTCTTGAAGATCTAGTCAAAGGCATTAGTGAAAGGTGCCTAAGATGTACATTCGATATGGTGTAATTCGATGTACAAGATAGATTAGTATTGGGTCAAAGGATATTATTATCCTTGTTGATATTATAAGGAGTAGATCTCCTTTGGGGTTAGGTGATTGGTGTAGTTTTGGGTAGTAGTTCCTCCATTGTAATGGAACTCGGTATCTAGCCTAGTACCGGATAAAGGGTAGGCGACGTTGTGATAGGATTGGTTCTCCTTGGTGAAAAGGACCCGGTATCTAGCCTTGTACCGGATAAAGTGTAGGCAACATTGTGAAGGTTTCTCCACCATAAGGAGTCGGTGTTATGTAGTGATTAGGAACTCTCGAGTAGGTGACTCGGGGAGTGGAGTAGGGCAAGGAAGGTGTCCTTGTAGCCGAACCACTATAAATACTCACGTTGTGGTTTTGTGCTTCTTACTCTTTATCTTTTCATTACATATTTATATTTCTATATGTTTGTTTATCAACATCCAACACACATCCAAATAGATTGACATAAGTCGATCTAAATAGTTTAAAACGAGTTTTAATTGGTAAAACTATTCAACCTCCCCTTCTAGTTTTCCACAGGTTCCGAAGGATATTCTCAGCTGCAATGATGCCGAAGAGCGCATCGTGGTAAACGACCTACATCCTGATCAGACGGTGGTCATCGGAAAGCAGCTTCCTGCCACCTTTAAGGCAGAACTGGAAAAGTTACTAAGGGCTAATGCGGATGTCTTTGCATGGAATTACTCTGACATGATAGGGGTCCCCAGAACTCTCATCATAGACGGAGAGACCTTCGGCACTGAGCACAAGCTTAATGAGTTCAAGCACATTGAACCTATCAAGCAAAAGCGTCGTAACCTTGCACCCGAAAGGAATGCGGCGGCATGCAAGGAGGTGGATGAGCTTGTAGTAGCAGGCATACTCAGGGAAGTGAAGTATCAAACCTGGGTAGCCAATCCAGTGATGGTTAAAAAGCATGATGGAGGGTGGCGGATATGTGTAGACTTCACCGATATCAACAAGGCTTACCCGAAGGACTGTTATCCTCTACCAGAAATTGATTGGAAGGTGGAATCCTTATCAGGGTTTCGACTGAAATGTTTTCTGGATGCTTACAAGGGTTACCATCAGATACAGATGGCAGAAGAGGATGAAGAGAAAACAACCTTTTTACAGGAAAAGGCGTGTATTGCTACAAGAAGATGCCCTTCGGTCTGAAGAATGCATGTGCTACCTACCAAAGGCTAGTGGACAAAGCCTTCAACAAGCAAATAGGTAGGAACCTCGAAGCATATGTAGACGACATGGTCATCAAAAGCAGAACGGAAGAGGATATGCTCTCCGACATAAAAGAAACCTTTGATCAGCTTCGCGCCATCAACATGAAGTGCTCTTTCGGCATGGAGGAGGGGCAATTCTTGGGACACCTGATCACAAAGCAGGGTATCAAAGCCAACCCTTCGAAGGTCAAAGCCATCACAGACTTGTAGGCTCCTAAGCCTCTCAAGGATGTGCAAAGTTTGAACGAAAAGCTAGCAGCCCTCAGCAGATTCCTATCGAAGGGTGCAGACAGATCCTTGCCATTCTTCAAGACACTTAAAGGATGCACGTGTAACACCCCCAATTTCGTGATACGCAGCGGAATTCAAATTGGGTGTTACTTCATGGCACAACAGTCATAACAATAGAAAACGATCTCTAAAGAGTCGTTTAAAAAGGATTTATCATTCAAATTATTCAAATATATCAGAGTTTACAAAATAGGTCCCAGTTGGTTCCATTGTTTACAAAAGACATCAATATAAAGTCTTTGATGTTTTATGAATGATAAAATATTTATAGCCTTCTTGATCTAGTCCTCGCTCTTCCGTGCCAGCTTCCGACATTATGCACCTGAAATACATGCTTAAACTGTCAACACAAAGGTTGAGTGAAATTCATAGAGTTTGTTAAATGGTTGAACACATTATGTTGGTAGTGTGAGTTAATTAGACTCACACCAATGTTTTGAAAACAAAACAGTTATTATTCACTAAGCATCATGCAATCAAGGCGTTAACTTGCTGTCATATAATAGTAACCGATGCCCCAAGTAGGTAAAATTTGCCATTTTACCTGATGTACTCAAATATAGTGCGTTTGTTTACCGGATCCTGGTCAAACAAACAGGATTCGTCAATCCCGATAGATCTATCCACAATATTCGCGCTCACTTCACTCGTGATTAATGATTCATGATTTAGGGAATTAAGATTGGCAAATGCGGTAATTTAGTGCAAGTAAAATAATCAGATAAGTATAGAATTTGAAAGCAATGTGTTCGGTTTAAAATAAAGCATGTATTTCCCCCAAGGGTTTGTAAAACAATTAAGTAATAGAAAGTGGGGCTATGAACTCACCGTAGTGTAAATGATGTTAAGTACTTTAACGGATGATGGATAAGTCGGAAAACTCCTACGTTCAACCTAGAAATGAAATGTTGCGTCTTAAGTTTGGAATAATGTTTTAGGAAAACATAAACCATTCTATATATATTTCTATGTTGATCATGATGTAGTACATGGTTTTTGTGTATGTTGTTTATAGAAATGGTCTAGTTGTGAAAACATGTTTAGTTTATAGATATCGTACTACCGTTCGGGCCATCATAATTCAGAGGTCATGCAGTAAACGTTCAAGGAGCTAGGACACTTTAATTCGTAAATCCAGCAACTCGTCGATACGTTTTACTCAAATGAAACCCCTCACATGAAGCTCCCTACTATTGTAGCACTTAGGAAATACAACATATGTTTTGAGTGAAGATTGTTATAACATAAAGTTTATCATGTTTTAATAACTATCTAGTTCTTACAAGTTCTCGTTGTTTCATAAATATAATTACCATAGTTAACGGTCTTGGGCAAACAAGCCTTGAGGCTTTAGCCATGGCCTTTCCGTGACTTTGGTCTTGACTACCATGGTCTTGAGACTTAGCTTTGACCTTAGCCGTAGCCGTGGTCTTGGCTTATGGCCATTAGGCCTCTTGGTTTGCTTTTAGTTGTGACAAAAGTATAGTTATGAGACTATATTTACGGCAGTTTCTGTTTTTGAAAGATTTTGGCCTATTTATGCGTTTTCAAGGTCCGAGCTTCTATAATATTGAAGGAAAACGTCGTTCCGGACAACTTTCGTGTTTTAACTTTTTGATGATTCGGACCAGAAGTACCACTTTTAAAAAGACAGAACTAAAAACAGCTTATACATGGTAGTTTTGGCGTTTAGGTTTCGCTAACTTCTTTTGCTTATAACTTTTGACTCGTTTGTCCGTTTCGGGTGATTCAAATTGCTATGTTTACATTTTTATCTTGTCTACCATATTATGTAAGTTAGAAAGTCCTTATGTTACTGTTTTTAATGGTCTCACATGTGTAGAATATGACTAGTTTACTAGTTTGTTACTTTTATGACAATATGTGAATTAAAACAAGTGATTGAGTATATGTACATCATGAATCAATATAGTAACTATATATATAGCATGAAAAATAGTTAGGATTATGAATAATAAAGATGAGATGATGGTGGTGATAAGTTGCTTACAACTTTTGGCTTTCAATAAGAAAGGAGTAACTAGTAAGGATCGGACATTGATTGAACACTTAGGACTTCGGATTGAGCTAGCTTTCCACACCTTGGCACCCTTGCAAACTTGAAGAGTTGGTGATGAAGTAATAAGTGACTTGAGTGGATTTAAACTCAAGAAGATCACTTAAACTTGCTAGAGATTTGATGTAGAAGCTTGATCTTTGGAACTTCCTTGCATAAACTTGGAGTTTATAGATCAAATGATGAAAGATATGTATGATTTGTGATATGAACGACCCAAAACAGATTGTGAGGGTTCTTAGGATGCATATCACTTGCTATTTATAGGAGGGTAAGTTTGGTTAACCATATATTGGGTTAAATATTAACCATGGTTAAGTTAGGACACTTGTAACGATCTAAAGGAAGCATGGTTAGGATTTTGCCACCAAAATGATGACTCCCCCCCCTTAGGTCGGCCAAGTGAAGATAAGATGACTTAGGTGGTTAGTTTTGCTATTATCTTGGTTACGGAGTGAGTTTTGGTTCCGTTAAATGCCAACCGAAGCCATAAAACGTAAAACCGGGTATCGTAAAAATACGAAACTTGTAAGAATGATGAGACTCATCATTATACTCCATCTAAAAACATAAAATGGGTGATAAGTCTCATTGGGTGCAAAAACACTGCTTAAAGCTGGAAATACGGGTCAAAAACGCGTAATACGCAGTTTTTCAGAAAAGAACGAAATTTCAGGGAAACGACCGTGAATTTATTTAGAGTAGACTAAAATTAGTCTAAAAGTGATATGAGATGTTAAAATGTGGTTTTCGTCATACGCGGGATAACTTTACAGTTATTCGTGAAGTTTAAAAGTTACGCGATTTAAGCAAAAATATAGAACGTACAAGGTTAATTTCTTTATGGTCAAAGGAGGAGGGAAATATGTTTGACTTTTCCAAAAAATGTAAAAGTTTCAAAAACATATTAGAAACACAGTGCAGGAATTGTTAAGTCTGGATGTAAGTAGAATTGTTTAAAACGTAAGTGTAGTTTTGTTCTGCGCTGGGCTTATTTGGTAATATTAAAAATAATAAATCTTAAAAATTCTCAAATTAATCATGAGTGATCTAAAAATTTATCTGATGCGAGGAAAATTGTCAGAGTTGATTTTCGTTATGCGCGTGATGTTTAAACGGTGGACCGTCTAAAACGAAACTTTAAAACGATGTTTACTTAATAACTTTTGCGAAAATGATCTAACGATGGTCGAACTCTCAGGTTATTACTAAAATAATTTATCTTACGAGAATGTGGATTAAAAATTTTACGAGATTAATAGTGAATGTGAATAGTAAATGTGAATAGTAACTTTTCAAAAATATGAAAAGTAACTCGAAAAATGCGGGTTGTTACAGTCTCACCCCCTTAATGGGAATTCCGTCCCGGAATTCAGTGTGTGTTATCCGATGTTGAAGTGTCTAGAAAAATGAGGGACAATTTCTCAAAAGCTATGGACATATCACAAGTATACCTAATTTAGGTATTTGAAAAAATTTATCGAACATCGGCTAAATATAGCCTAATCACCTATATTTAACCTAGGGATAGTGGAACATAGTCTGATTAACTATGTTCGATTTAAAATTTTTAAACACTGAGAACAGTTATACAAGTGTTATATTCAGGTTGATTTCCTACTTAAACTCGATAAACCACCAGAGTTCATTAAAAAGATCTAGAGACACGATAGTGTCTTACTACTCAGCAAAATCTTAACATCTCATTTATACTACCTAATTTCATTCTTGAAATTTTCATACATGAGATAATCCGAACTACTATCTTGGGATAGTCATCAAATCTTCTCGTCATTTCTTAGAAGTTCTAGCCTGATTAAGTCTCAAGGATATCATTCCACCATATTCCTTTAAAATTCACTTATGATTTTAAAGCAAACTTTACATCTCTACCTAAGAATATTGGTAAGCGTACGCTACACTCTTCTAATCGTCAACATGTCACATCATGATCTGAACCCCATTGAAATTCAGTACGTAAAACTTCACTATACCACGTTTCTTTCAAACACTAGGAGACATAAACACTATAGCCTTCATCCCGAAAACACCTAAGACATGATCAACTTTGGAAATGGTTTGGACAACCACTTGCCACTAGCAAGACTTTCCTACAACATCATTACAAACCATTTCACATCAACAATATTCTTACACCTTTGATTAACAACAGTTACCCTAACAACAACAAAAACTATTTCATTTAAGGCACTATATCAATGAAAGTATTAGTTAACCATTTGCTGAACTAAGGTGTTTAGGGATCACCCACGAAACAACTAAGGAAACCATACAAATACAAATTAGGCTCCATGCCGCAAACTATCACCAAAAACTCCATGTTAGAAATTAAGGTTTAATTGATAACCTCGATACAATAAGATATGATTCGTTTTGAGAATCGGGAAAAGCCAAACTTGAGGTATATTGGAATCTATAAGATTTTAACAAAACCCTTTAGGTGATCAACTTAAGCCACCACCAAAAACATAAAATGATACATAACACATTCTATGACTAGGAACTTGAGAACACAAAGATTAGAATTTGACGTATACACCCTCATTTTTCTAGACACTTCAACATCGGATAACACACACTGAATTCCGGGACGGAATTCCCATTAAGGGGGTGAGACTGTAACAACCCGCATTTTTCGAGTTACTTTTCATATTTTTGAAAAGTTACTATTCACATTTACTATTCACATTCACTATTCATCTCGTAAAATTTTTAATCCACATTCTCGTAAGATAAATTATTTTAGTAATAACCTGAGAGTTCGACCATCGTTACATCATTTTCGCAAAAGTTATTAAGTACACATCGTTTTAAAGTTTCGTTTTAGACGGTCCACCGTTTAAACATCACGCGCATAACGAAAATCAACTCTGACAATTTTCCTCGCATCAGATAAATTTTTAGATCACTCATGATTAATTTGAGAATTTTTAAGATTTATTATTTTTAATATTACCAAATAAGCCCAGCGCAGAACAAAACTACACTTACGTTTTAAACAATTCTACTTACATCCAGACTTAACAATTCCTGCACTATGTTTCTAATATGTTTTGAAACTTTTACATTTTTTGGAAAAGTCAAACATATTTCCCTCCTCCTTTGATCATAAAGAAATTAACCTTGTACGTTCTATATTTTTGCTTAAATCGCGTAACTTTTAAACTTCACGAATAACTGTAAAGTTATCCCGCGTATGACGAAAACCACATTTTAATATCTCATATCACTTTTAGACTAATTTTAGTCTACTCTAAATAAATTCACGGTCGTTTCCCTGAAATTTCGTTCTTTTCTGAAAAACTGCGTATTACGCGTTTTTGACCCGTATTTCCAGCTTTAAGCAGTGTTTTTGCACCCAATGAGACTTATCACCCATTTTATATTTTTAGATGAAGTATAATGATGAGTCTCATCATTTCTACAAGTTTCGTATTTTTACGATACCCGGTTTTACGTTTTATGGCTTCGGTTGGCATTTAACGGAACCAAAACTCACTCCGTAACCAAGATAATACCAAAACTAATCACCTAAGTCATCTTATCTTCACTTGGCCGACCTAAGGGGGGGGGGAGTCATCATTTTGGTGGCAAAATCCTAACCATGCTTCCTTTAGATCGTTACAAGTGTCCTAACTTAACCATGGTTAATATTTAACCCAATATATGGTTAACCAAACTTACCCTCCTATAAATAGCAAGTGATATGCATCCTAAGAACCCTCACAATCTGTTTTGGGTCGTTCATATCACAAATCATACATATCTTTCATCATTTGATCTATAAACTCCAAGTTTATGCAAGGAAGTTCCAAAGATCAAGCTTCTACATCAAATCTCTAGCAAGTTTAAGTGATCTTCTTGAGTTTAAATCCACTCAAGTCACTTATTACTTCATCACCAACTCTTCAAGTTTGCAAGGGTGCCAAGGTGTGGAAAGCTAGCTCAATCCGAAGTCCTAAGTGTTCAATCAATGTCCGATCCTTACTAGTTACTCCTTTCTTATTGAAAGCCAAAAGTTGTAAGCAACTTATCACCACCATCATCTCATCTTTATTATTCATAATCCTAACTATTTCATGCTATATATATAGTTACTATGTTGATTCATGATGTACATATACTCAATCACTTGTTTTAATTCACATATTGTCATAAAAGTAACAAACTAGTAAACTAGTCATATTCTACACATGTGAGACCATTAAAAACAGTAACATAAGGACTTTCTAACTTACATAATATGGTAGACAAGATAAAAATGTAAACATAGCAATTTGAATCACCCGAAACGGACAAACGAGTCAAAAGTTATAAGCAAAAGAAGTTAGCGAAACCTAAACGCCAAAACTACCATGTATAAGCTGTTTTTAGTTCTGTCTTTTTAAAAGTGGTACTTCTGGTCCGAATCATCAAAAAGTTAAAACACGAAAGTTGTCCGGAACGACGTTTTCCTTCAATATTATAGAAGCTCGGACCTTGAAAACGCATAAATAGGCCAAAATCTTTCAAAAACAGAAACTGCCGTAAATATAGTCTCATAACTATACTTTTGTCACAACTAAAAGCAAACCAAGAGGCCTAATGGCCATAAGCCAAGACCACGGCTACGGCTAAGGTCAAAGCTAAGTCTCAAGACCATGGTAGTCAAGACCAAAGTCACGGAAAGGCCATGGCTAAAGCCTCAAGGCTTGTTTGCCCAAGACCGTTAACTATGGTAATTATATTTATGAAACAACGAGAACTTGTAAGAACTAGATAGTTATTAAAACATGATAAACTTTATGTTATAACAATCTTCACTCAAAACATATGTTGTATTTCCTAAGTGCTACAATAGTAGGGAGCTTCATGTGAGGGGTTTCATTTGAGTAAAACGTATCGACGAGTTGCTGGATTTACGAATTAAAGTGTCCTAGCTCCTTGAACGTTTACTGCATGACCTCTGAATTATGATGGCCCGAACGGTAGTACGATATCTATAAACTAAACATGTTTTCACAACTAGACCATTTCTATAAACAACATACACAAAAACCATGTACTACATCATGATCAACATAGAAATATATATAGAATGGTTTATGTTTTCCTAAAACATTATTCCAAACTTAAGACGCAACATTTCATTTCTAGGTTGAACGTAGGAGTTTTCCGACTTATCCATCATCCGTTAAAGTACTTAACATCATTTACACTACGGTGAGTTCATAGCCCCACTTTCTATTACTTAATTGTTTTACAAACCCTTGGGGAAAATACATGCTTTATTTTAAACCGAACACATTGCTTTCAAATTCTATACTTATCTGATTATTTTACTTGCACTAAGTTACCGCATTTGCCAATCTTAAGTCCCTAAATCATGAATCATTAATCACGAGTGAAGTGAGCGCGAATATTGTGGATAGATCTATCGGGATTGACGAATCCTGTTTGTTTTACCAGGATCCGGTAAACAAACGCACTATATTTGAGTACATCAGGTAAAACGGCAAATTTTACCTACTTGGGGTATCGGTTACTATTATATGACAGCAAGTTAACGCCTTGATTGCATGATGCTTAGTGAATAATAACTGTTTTGTTTTCAAAACATTGGTGTGAGTCTAATTAACTCACACTACCTACATAATGTGTTCAACCATTTAACAAACTCTATGAATTTCACTCAACCTTTGTGTTGACAGTTTTAAGCATGTATTTCAGGTCCATAATGTCGGAAGCTGGCACGGAAGAGCGAGGACTAGATCAAGAAGGCTATAAATATTTTATCATTCATAAAACATCAAAGACTTTATATTGATGTCTTTTGTAAACAATGGAACCAACTGGGACCTATTTTGTAAACTATGATATATTTGAATAATTTGAATGATAAATCCTTTTTAAACGACTCTTTAGAGATCGTTTTCTATTGTTATGACTGTTGTGCCATGAAGTAACACCCAGTTTGAATTCTGCTGCGTATCACAAAATTGGGGGTGTTACAGCACGGATAAAAAGACGTTTCAATGGAGCACGGATGCAGAAGTTGCCTTTCAAAAGCTCAAGGAGTTCATGGCAATCTTACCTACACTTACCGCCCCAATTAAAGGCGAAGTGTTGTTTATGTACATCGCAGCCTCCTTCGAAAGTATCAGTGCTGTTTTGTTAATGGAAAGGGAAAGGAAGCAAATCCCTATCTACTTTGTTAGCAGGGTTCTACAGGGAGCTGAGCTAAATTACCCAGAACTGGAGAAGTTAATTTTGGCTTTAGTTCATGCTGCGAGGCACCTTCGAAGGTATTTCCAGGCTCACCCCATAACCGTACTCACTGACAAGCCAATTAAGTAGACACTTTCGAAGCCAGAGAAATCTGGAAGGATTGCCAAATGGGCCATCGAGCTAGGAGAGCATGAAATCGAGGACAAGGGTAGGAACTCGGTCAAAGGGCAAATACTGGCAGACTTCTTAGCAGAAACACCCTCCGAACCGAAGCAGGACAACAAGGTTACTGACAAGAAGCCTGCGAAGACGGTCAAAGGGTGGAAACTTACACCGATGGGGCCTCCAGCTCCGACGGATCAGGTGTAGGGTTGATGCTAGTAAACCCTGAAGGAAAGGAGTATACTTATGCACTCCGCTTTGAATTTGATGCTACTAATAATGAAGCAGAGTACGAAGCCTTGCTAGTGGGACTACGACTGGCTAAAGACATGAAGGTAGAAGACTTGGCTATTTTTGTTGACTCACAACTGGTGGCCAACCAAATAAAGGGCTCCTACAAAGCAAGGCAGCCTGTGGTTAAGCAATACCTGGATAAATCCAAGGAGATGCTCGAAGGTTTTACCTCCTACGACATAGAGCATGTTCGAAGAAACCAAAACAAAAAGGCAGATGCACTTAGCAAACTGGCATCAATGACATTTGCTCATCTAACTAAGGAGGTTCTGGTCGAAGTGTTGGCAGAAAGGTCCATCGTCCGAAAGGAGGTGTCTGACGTAATACTGAAGGAAGAGTCAAATTGGATGACTCCGATCAGAGAGTACTTAATAAGTGGCATACTGCCAGAGGATAAGAAGCTAGCATAAAAAGTCCGCATCAAAGCACCACAGTACAGGATCATGGGGAATTACCTATACCGAAGGTCCTTCTTGTCTCTATGGCTCCGTTGTGTAAGACCAAGGCAAGCTTCCAATATAATTCAAGAAGTGCACGAAGGGTCTTGCGGGCTAAATGCAGGACCTTGCTCCATTGTTTCTAAGATCATGAGGATAGGGTACTATTGGCCTTCGATGCACAGGGACGCAGTGGAAATTATCCAGAAGTGTGAAGCCTGTCAAATCCATTCAAGAGTGCCAAGGCTACCAAAACAAGATATGACCTCCGTGACATCTGCATGGCCTTTCAGCCAATGGGGGATAGATATCGTGGGCCCTTTACCGATTGCTCCAGGAGGGGTCAAGTTTTTGGTCGTAGCCATCGACTACTTTACAAAATGGGTCGAAGCCAAACCCTTAGCTTCGATCACAGGGAGGCATATGGAAAAGTTTGTGTGGGAACACATCATTTGCCGGTTTAGAGTACCCCATATCATCATCTCAGATAATGGGAAGCAGTTTCCCAAAGGAGTGTTTCCCGTGTTTTGCAAAGGCCTGAACATAAAGCAAGCCTTCACCTCGGTTTACCATCCTCAAGGTAACGGATAGGTGGAAGTTACTAACATGGACATCATCCAAGGCATAGAACGAAGGCTCAGTTACAGCCACCATGGTTGGGTGGACGAGCTACCCCAAGTACTTTAGGCCCACAGAACGCACACAAAGTCAAGTCATGGAGAGACACCTTTTAGCTTGACATATGGTACATAAGCTGTCATCCCTTCGGAAGTAAGTGTCGAAACAGAACGAGTCATGAACTTCGAAGCAACAAACAACGAAGAAAGACTCCGCAACAATCTGGACCTACTCGAAGAAAGAAGGGAAATAGCCTCGATTAGGGAGGCTATCCACAAACAAAAGATTGAAAAGTACTACAACAGCAGGGTTCGACCTTCGACATTTAAGCCAGGAGAATACGTCCTCCGACTCAACATCGCAAGTAAGGCTGAGTATCAGGGTAAACTAGGGCCTACATGGGAAGGGCCCTACGTCGTAACGGAAGCATATGGCAACGGAGCCTACAAGCTTGAAACCCTTGACGGAGACTCTATTGATAGGACTTGGAATGGCACTACCCTTCGTAAGTTTTACATATGAAACTTACAATGTCTAAGGACATTTTTAATTTGCTTTTAATCAATGTATTTGCATTCTTCTCACTTGGGGAAAAAAGCATTAATGGTAGGCGTCTAGTATTCATTTCTTTAAATGATGTAATCATCCTTACCCACTTAATGATATAACACATTTCCCTCAAATCTCTTGTTTCGTTCAATACAACAAAGATTTGTCCACCAACTCGTTTTTATAAGTTTCAATGTCGAAGGGATGTACAAAGACTAACAATACGTCTTACTCATATGCTTAACATCCATCTGAACTTCACATTAACTTTCCTACGTGGTCTTAAGGTATTCCAAGCCTTTTGCTACCCAAAGGATTAAGATGGAGTGGGTCGCAACCCTCTGTCAGCAATTAAATTATACGATTGCTATATTCTTGGTGAAGTTATTACACACAATGAGGCTATGCATCTACCATACGCCTTAGGTTGTAAAAGTTTTACGTGCAAATGAAACGTAAAGAGAAGAATCAAAGTTAGCAAAATATAGGCCCTAGTGGCCATCATCTAGATATTCATTTATGACTAGTATAACTAGTCCAACAGGCTGTAGCCTTAACGATCAACAAACAGATATTGTATTAGGCCGAGACCTTTACCACATACATAAAAGTAAATTGTTTCATCAAGCATATTGCCTGGAAAGAGACATAAAGACATATTGTTTAAAACAGGGTACATACCACCATGTAAGATCAAATTACTACCACATGGTAGCCTTCATCATATCTTGGAATGTGTTGGATCAACAGAACCTAAGGCATTGCCTGCATCATCGTATTCCTGCCCATGGGTTGCCCTACAGTATGGAACACTTGCAAGTTTCACCGGTTCACCTGTCTTGGCCACCTCCTCCAAAGTAGTACATTTGCCATGAAAAATGGCTGCATTCACCAACTTCCCAATCATTATGCCCACATCATCACTATGGTACAACTCCATAGCAATGTATGGGATGACTTTGGTCACCAGATCAACCCTATCTTTCTTGAGCATTTTCAAATGAAGATCCAACCCATCCACCTTCTCCCTAAGCTTGATCTCTTGGTCAATCAGCTTTGCCCTCTCTTCTTCAAGGCCTCCACACTTGGTAGCAGCACGGAAATTTGCTCTTTATAGCCTATCACCTTCGCGCCTTCGAGAGATAGCCTGCTGCACTCAACCTGGCTTTCGGATAACTGACCCTTGAGCTTCTCCACATCTGCTCGGAGATCTTGGACAAGGGGATTTTTGTTGAAGTCTTCCATAACATCCTCACACTTTGCCTGCAGATCTGCGTACTGCTTGTCCCTAGCCTTCTCCCTGGCAAGCACGACGTCCATCTCTTCCCTAGCCTTGGTGACGGCATGAAAAAGCTCCCTCGTCCTAGTGTTGAGCTGATTATCCAATATGCATTGTCTTACATAGCTCTTATCATGAAGGTCGCAGAGTCTTTCCAAGGACATGTTATCCATAACCCCCTTCTAGCTAGATGGGGTCACACGCTCAACGAGCAAGTGACAAGCTAGGGGGGATGGAAGCTCCTTCGTATCAGGGAGTCCTGCAACATAAATACACTTGTTAGTATAACATAATATGCAGATAATTTTTTGCAACAGGGAAGAAGACTTACCATGAATATCATCAGTGTTGGGCCCTTCGATGGCTGGAAACACCACAGCCTTACCCTGAGCACTCTTCTGCCGGGTAGTTCGAGAGGGAGGAGTGGGCAAGATGAGCTTCCTCTTTGATGCAGACTTTGTAGCCTTCGAGCTTGTACCTTTCCTGCTTCGGACCCTGTCTGCTATACCGGAGGACCCTACGATAGCAAGTTGTTCCTCTGACGCAGGGTCATCTGAGTGTGCCACATTCTCAACTAACTAGTCTTCAACCTCCACAGGATCCTTTTCTTTTGTATGAGGAGCAGATGACACAGGCTCAATTGGTTGGGCATCAACATCATTATTGTTAACTGAGACTGAAGGAGAACCCACACCATAGCTAGCTTCTTGGGGATTCTTCGAAAGAAAGCTGACTTCTTTAGCACCACCAGCAACAACGAAATTTCGGAATGACATTTCTGCAAAAAGGAAGGAAACATATAAATATCAGAAAGATTCAAAAACCCTCTAAGCACAGTCAATGACGGTTCATACCCATACGCTTTACACATAACAATGTATGTTGTAAGCTTGGTTAGGCCAAAAGGGTTAAACCTAGATATGTATACTTCATAGTATTGAAGGAGTTCTAAAATCAGGGGATGCAATGGTATCCTTAGGTTGGAGGTGGTGAATGCATGGGTATACGAGCCTACATAGTTCTTGGGAGCATCATAAATACCTTGGCTTTTGCTGGGTAACATGACCTTATAGTTTGCGAATAGGATAATCAGTAAGGAAGGCTTTCAGCTCTTCCCTGGTCAAGGTACAACCTTGTTGACTGATTACAAACTTTTTATTGGCAGCCATGAAACTTTTAATCAACAAAAATGTATTGAAAACGTAGTGATACGAAGGAATACTTTACCTTTTTTGTTCGAAAGCTTGCTCGGAAGACAGTTTAGTAGGTGTAAATTTTGGGCAAAGGATAAAAAATGAGTTAGGGTTTTACTATTTTGATTTTTTATACCCTCTTGCATATACAATCCTAGCCCTACACGTGTCCTGTGCGATCACCTAACTTCCGGATTTCAAATCCCTTTTAAATTTTGAAGGGACGTTTGAATTTACCGAGATAGGGGTGGTTAGGATAAGTACCAAGCATTAATTACGCGATCAACTTTATCCAACCTTTTATCTTCGTTCAATTTTGTGACGGAGGAGAGGTTTGGTATAGGTTTTTGAGTCGTAAGCAATATTTCTCATTCGTACATATCACTTTCGACTGGGGGGCTTGATGACGTACCCTCCGATCAGGTCGAAGGACTCCCCTTCGACCTCAGTTGAATTTGCATTATGAAGGCCCAAGCCTTTCTTCATAAGTCATTGGTGGCGTAAAATCATTCATCATTGATATGGTTACCAGTTGGGAATTCGCCAGCCGAAGGCCTATGCCCTTCGGAGTCTTCTCTTGAAGGCACTAAGACAAAGGAGAACATTGACTTGGTCTTCCCCCACATTCCCACTATCTCCTTAGCTTCCCCGCCAAGACAGAGAAAGCGGGGATGAAGCCCTAGCGGTTACCACAAATCATAGGACACCCTCATGATCTCCGAAACGTGCGCAAACACTCTCCAAGCTTATTTCTCCATCTATAAATAGGTTGGACGAGTCATTTTAATGGTATGTTCACTCAACACAGTATTTCACATACTCTACATTACTTACAACACATATCACATACTTACTGTCACGCCGAAGGTGGTTCGCAGGGTCCAACCCCTGCGCAATCGCTTGACGAAGTGTCTACTATTTCTTATTGCAGATTGGCTACAAGTTTGACGCAAGCAAATCACCCCTCATACCCTTCGATCACCATCGAAGGCCTGGTCGTACGAATTATGGTACAATCAATACCCAACGAGAAAAGCAAGTAATCGATGTAAAACATACCAAAAGCAAATGATCTTCATAAAATTGGGTAACACCTAAGGGTGTTAGCCCATAATCTCAGTAACAAAGTACATAAACATAATCAAAACGAATAAAGTATGAATCATAGTGAACACGATACACTAACCAAATGATTAATCTAAGTATTGAGGTTACAAAGAGTTCTCCTATGTAATCACTGTGTTTGCAGGACCTTCTTGGCTCCTAAATTTGTTCGGAAGTCGAGCTTGGTGGTAAAAGGTTTTACCTAAATCGTAGTTTAAGTTTCCTATTTATAGTGTCTGGAATTGGCCCGAAACGACGTATCAGATGGCTCCAATACGGCGTATCGGGGTCTTTTAGCGTGGGCTCTACTATTAAAATATTATAGTATATTCTGATAAGTGTATGAACCGCTTCTTGAATACGATGTATTGATGTCATTGGATATGTCGTATTGAGTTCCTTACCGTCATGGATGTTCTTGTGAAGTAATGATTGGATACGGCGTATTCGCTTAGGTGAATAGGGCGTATTGGATCTCTGAACAATGGACTTTACTTGATTTCTTCGTTTTATCTCCAAATTACGTCCTTTTCCTTAACTTTCACCAATTGCTCCAACGTTACTGAGATTAGCAAATGTTGAATGATTAAGTACCAATTCTCATGTAAATAGTATATTAAAGAAGCAATATAGACGGGATAAATGATGTGTATAATCAATACTTATTTGAAGTCATCAAATATCGCCTCACTTGAATTCTACTTGTCCTCAAGTAGACTATAGATTTATACTTTTGAAAACATATCCTAAAACAATAGTTCAGGAATAATCTTTAAGTTTATTTCTCAATCAAAAGTACACAACCAAACACCTTACAAAATAGGGAATGGAAACACTCAAATCACTCAACTAATTTATGTGGTAACATTTAGTAATTCACTCAATTGCTGAGTCATGAAAAGTATTCTATCATAATATTGGCAAGTATACACATCTCCACCACTAAACTTTAGGAGTAACAAATCTAAAGAGGTAAATTGGGTTAAAAGATGTAAGGCTTAGGGTTGAAATCATCCTTTCAAAAGTAATACTTATTGATAAGGATTTAAAAGGTACGTTTTTAGTAGGTCATTTAAGCCCTAAACTAATGTATTTATGATCAAATATTGCCTAAATTCGTTCATTTTTACTTTTTAGATACTTTGGAAGCAAAAGCTGGAAATCATGCATATTTGTATGAAAAGGGATAAAATGTGAAGGAAACGACCAAGTCATGAAAAAGTCTGGAAAAGAGCTCCAGACGCCGTCACAACCTATAAGGTGACGTTGCCACTTGAAAATGAAGATACCAAGACAACCCAGATTTTACTAGAGACGGTTCAGTGAAAAAGTAATGAAGTGACACGTGACGCTATCACTTATTAGAAGAGCTGGAATTTTCTGCCAAATTTATAACATGACCGCCCAGAATAATTAAAGAGGGACGGTTTCAGAGATTCCGGGACACCGTCTGATTTACAAAGTGACCCCGTCACAATGTTAACTTGGAAAAGACGAAACCCTAATGGCGGCGACTTGACGGCGTTACAACTATAAAGTGACATCGTAGCAACTGTAATCTTATATATAGTTTTAGAATTTTCTACATTAAGTGTGCAATGTTGAAGAGTAACTTTGGTGTATGAATTTTAACCATATTTACAGTATTTTTAGGGTTTTAACACCCTCTATCCTTAAGAGATAAGTTCCTTAATCTCTCCTATCATTTATGTTTGATTCATGCTTGATTATGATTACTTGTTTCTCTATCTTTAACATGTCTAGCTAAATCAGCATAGTGTTTGCTTAGATGTAATGAAACCTAGTTGTTAACTATTGATTGTCGTCTTTTGTTTAAGTGGTTGTTACACGTTAGGTTAGGAAAACTTGCTTCTTCCTTTAGTGTTGTGAGCTTGAACGTCCTAAAAACGTATTTATGTCCTAGAGTGCACTAGAAGACTTTTCGTTGTGTTTATTGTGTGAATTGCGATTGTTGATAATAGGAGATTTGGGGGAGATAAATTAGGTTACTTGGTGATCCCGATTTTCTAGAGGAGATCAATACATTCATAGAGTTAGGGCATTAGGCACCTCCCTACGACTAATGGAATACAACGCGCCAATTAAACAAGGATGTGACAATTCGACTAATCAATAGGAGATAACTAGGGAGTAGTGAAATCTAAGTAAAAACACTTTTACCTATCATTCGAATCCTCCTTTACTTTATTTTCAATTTAGTTTAATTATAATTTAATTAGTAGTTTTAAGTAATTGATAATAAAACCCCCAATCCAAATACCGAAATTTTATTTTGCTTTCATAAAATATAAAAATATAAAAAGAATCATCTCTCACCTTAGACCTATTCGTCATACATCTCGACCTTTCCAACACTATTCCTTTAGAGAACGATCAATCCCCCGAGTCTTACCTATACTACACTACAACTATTAGGTGCACACCTTAGAAAGATTGTAAAACTTCTTCGGAGGGTTACATCCACCGTTATCACTTACCAGCAACAATACTCCATAAAAGGAGACAAAGTCATAAATGCTCGCCTGAATCCATGAACGAGACACATATGACTGTTCAAATCCTTAACTCGAGCAAGCTAAAGGCTTGGATATATAAATTAATAATATGTAGGATGGCTAAAGGTAGGATAAAGCATGAGAAGCATTTATAATAGGTTAAAAATATAAATAACAAACAAATAGATTAAGTCCACACAACCAAATGTTGTTAGTTGCTTATCATACCACGAACCCAAAAAACACATAAATCAAAGACTAACTCACGTTTTAACACGAAAAACACATGATTTGTTTGGTAGACACGAATTAGACTAAAAGATGTCTTGATCAATCATCATTGACTTTCTATAAAATAATACCTAGTTGGCGTTCATTTAACAACCAACTCCCAATCATTCCATAAAAATACAACAATAATGGAGATATCTACCAATAATACAAAAAACATAGTTAGTTAAATTACGACCTGTTGATGCAAATAATGTCTAAAAACGTTATTTCTATCTTTCGATATCTCTACGTTTTGATGATAACAAAATGTAAAAACACGTCACGTCAAAATTAACGTAAACAAGTTTTTAATCGAAATATCCCGTTTCTACATATATCACTCTATGTAAGAAAAAACAAATTTACAACTTGAAAAATGATCAAAGAAGTGAATTTGTATTTCAAGCTTCACATTTTTAATGTGACAAAACATTTTTTCAAAAATACATTTTACAAATTATTTTTGAATAATAAAGAAATGTTTTAGTTGGAAAAATAAGTTTAAAAATCCCAATAGCTATTCCCCCCCCCCCAAACAGCTCCTAACTTCCCAAAATAAACATTCACCACTAAAATAGGAGCGTTTTTGTCTCGGACGGTACCGTCAGGTATTTAACGGTACCGTGCACTGTAACGGTCGAATTTTTTGCCCCTATAAATACCAGCCCACTTCACAGTTTTTGGGCATCCTTTTTCACACAAAACTTTCTGAGTTTAATTATCTTAACACTCTCACATTCCTTTGATCATTTAGATATATTTCTTTTGTTTAAGAGAGATCATTTCTTCCAACCAAGTGATCATCTTCATTCCTCTCCTAGTGCAAGAGAACTACTTGTTGTATCTTGTAGTGTGCACTTGTAACACTTGTTACATACTTGTTGTATCTTGATATACATCAAGTAGTCTTAAGTCTTGTTTAGATAACTTGTGTGGATCATTGTAATCTTGTTGAGATCTTGGCGATCTCTTGTAATTTGTGAGTTAGTGTGTTGATCAAGTGGATTGTTAGGATTTAGAAAATCCATGCTGAAGTGTCGGTCACCCCAACGCATTTTTAGCATATTATAGCTCGTAGACGTAACAGTATATTAGTTAGATTATTAGTAGTATAAGTAACACCGTGGAAGAAGGACGAGTCTTTACCCACTGTATGCCTGATCCACAACCCGAAGGAGGGCGTAGTCATTTGTATAAATAGCCCTCTCCCCACAAGGGAGAGGGTTGGGTGTTCATTTGGTAATCTAACCTTTCCTTTGTTTTATCTCTATAGAACATCTCACTTTCTCTCTCTAAAACTCTAATTCATACGCCCATTATTGTGCTTAATTGTGTGTTTATGAAAACCAATATGTCTCAAATGGTATCAAGAGCCATGGTTTGATCACCCATCTTTCATGTTCTTGGATTTCTAGTGGTTTTCATAAGGTTTTTGGGTTTGAATGAGTTTAGAGTAGTTTGCATCATTTGGATTATTTCTAGTGTTAAAGTTTGGATTTTGATAGTACTTTTGTGTTTAGAATCATCATAAGTGTTTAGGTTTTGAGTTGGAAGGCTTGAATCATCGTGGTTGGGTTGTTTTAGATTGAAAAGTGGTGTTTTTAAATATTTCTTGGATGCGATTTGTCCCACGGATTGCATTTCTTTGATGCGATTTGTCCTTAATTCTGTGCGATTTGTCAGTTTATGTGAAGCGATTTCTCTACTATGCGATTTGTCTATTGAGACAAAATGACAAGAAAGGACAAAGTAGTGGAAGTAGTGGGTGTACTTATGTACGATGCGATTTGTCTGTTTATGCGATTTGTGTATCATGCGATTTTTAGCTAAGCGATTTGTGTGTTAAAGCGTTTTGTCAACTTATGCGATTTGTCGTTTAAGCGATTTGGTAATCCTGGTGCGATTTGTCTGGGATGCGGTTTGTCAAGTGAGCGACTTGTGCTGAGTGCGTTTTGTCTGAAGCGATTTGTCTGAAGCGATTTGTCATAAGGTTTTACCCATTTTAGTATATACATGTTTTTACCCATTTTAGTATACTTAGTTTAAGTATATGCTAACCCAATATGTAAACACTAGTTATTGTACATATGTATCATAAATTCACTTATACATATTTTAGTGTTTTATGTGAAAACGTAAGTGTGTTAGGAAACTATTAACTCAAACTATTTACGTATTCTATTTGTTTCGTTAAAATGATTTTACGTTTGTTATCGACAAAACATTAGAGGATCGTAAAATATAAATAAACGTTTTTACGGCTTATTTGTATTAACAATCTCCCCCTTTTTGTTGATGACAAAACATAAAATTATTTTAAGGAAAAGCTAAAATTCGTAAAATTTTGAATTTGTTGTTTTTACTTTCTTCTCCCCCTTTTTGTCGAAACAAAAGTGTTAAAAGAAACTAACACAATTTTTATAAAAAAATATGTAAAAGTGTAAAGAGAGCGAGTGACGGGAATGATACTCGTCTTAGCTCCCCCTTGACGAGTCCATCCCTTTGAAAGGGCGTTAAGGACATGACGTAAAATAAACTAATTTTGTTTGCAATTATGTTTGCAAATGGTTCGTCTAAGTGACGAAAACGTGCTCCCCCTTGAAGATTGCAAAGTTGTAATGAGGTGTCATGAAGTATAGTCCAAGATCGGATTAAGTTGCAAATGTTTTTGCAATTATGTTTGACACAAAGCTCCCCCTAGCTTTATGGTGTCAAAGTCTTCATGTGTTATTTTGAAAATCTACAAAGTAAAGGTTAGAAAACAAGAGTATAGTCCATAATTTCCTGCAAATAAAACTCAAATTAGTTGAAATTTGTACTTCTGATCCACGGATCCCGCGGTTCCCTTCTTGGAGGGATCCGGCTAGGCATTTTGTAGGGATCTAGCTATCTGGTGACAGTTTCTTCAGCAGTGAAGATGTGTCAAACAATGCTAGTGTGGAGATAATATATGTGTACAATAAAGAGCACAACGCACAAAATAATCATAGCATATAAATGTTCATTCAATAAAACAAGAGATAGCCAAACAAATCTCTAAAACTAAGATAATGAACTAGGACATAAAAGTACCACTAAATACTAACTAGTTACTAGACTAAAAATGCTACAATGTGCTTGAGTCTAGGGATGAGTGGACTTGTTGATTTGATCCAACTTTGCAAGAAGATGATTAAACATGAAATGTATCTCATTTCGTGCTTTTTGAACAAGTCCTTGAGTGTTTAGACAATTTGGACAATTATTGTCTTGGTTTGGACCCGGAGGGAAATGGATATTTTGAAGAGGCTCTATTTGTGTGTCTTCATTTTGAGAAGTAGGAAGAGGTTCTAAAAATAAGGGTGGTAATGGAACTTCTTCCATATGACCAAGGTTGTTCCTTGTCTCTCATGATGGGCTAGTTGGTGTTGTAGGTGGTTCCCTATTCAATGAAAAGGTTGGTGAATGGGAGGTTCTTGGTGGTGAATGATCTAATGAGTAGATGTTTGGGTGAGGGAGAGGCTCATTCAAGGAGTGTAATCCATCCTTAATGAAAGAAGGTTGTGATGGCTTGCTAGAACTAGCCAAGTTTGGTTTTGAACTAGATGATCCCTTTTCTAGTCCGAAAGGTTTGATGCTAATCCTTGCGGTTCTTTTAGCCTTTGTTGGATGAGTTTGATGAGATGAGGTTCTAGTATCATTATCTCTAATGGGGGATGTTTCGGTGGAAGAAATTTCATGGATCATTTGACCCTTTCTTTTGGATGATCCTAAGGTTGAGGAGTTGTTGCTAAGAGCCTTAGTCATGGTGATGATGATGCTAATGTGAGCTTCTAATTGCTGATTTTTGAAAGGAAATTGAGGATGGTGCCTTAAACCTAAGGTTGTTTGGTTTATAAAGAATAATTTGAATTAGGAAATTAAATTCTTGGCCACTTAGAAGACTAAGCATGCTCTTGAGGTTTTGATCAGCTCTAGGAGGACAATTAATGTATTCTAAAATTGGTTAGAGAACCAAAAGGTGACTTGAATTTGAATATAGAAGCTGATTTATGCTTTCTGCATCTACGGATCCCGCGGATCCCTCTCAGCAGGGATCCACCTGGTTAAAGACCAGGGATCCGGCTATCAAACAGGGTTTACATGAAATCATTATGCTTTTGTAAGGTTTATTATTAATGGATTTCGAGGTTTTGACTTAATTTTGAAGTCTCTAGCTGTTGGATATCTTAAATCCTCAACCATAACAAGTAATGGTGCTTAATGATGGTTTTGGCCAAGAAAATTGACCTTAGGTAGTCTAACTATATGTTTGACAAGGATTCAATTTAATTTGATTTGGAGAAATGGTGATAACAAGTCCTAGAAGTCAGATGATGTCCTAAGAGGAATTTACTAAAATCTTTAAAAATAAAAAGAAATGAAAAACTAATTTTTGAGCCTAATTTTGAGTCAAAGATGATTGAGATCAATTTGCTAAAATTGAAAGATAGACCTAACTAAGTGCTATCAAACGTGATAGATAATGTGTGAGTGTTGGAGCGGAATTATGGTGAGTTTTGACTAGTTGATAAATCAAAAATATTTCGAAAATATATCCTAGATAAGCCATGGATGAGAGTGAGGTTTTCAACTATTTGAGGAAGACTTAGTTGGCTCTAGTATCTTATGTTTGACTTGTTTGAGGTGATCTAGTAGACTATTTTGATGTAGCCAAATCTGTATTACATATCAGATGCCACGGATCCCGCGGTTCCCTTATGGGAGGGATCCGGCTAGTTCAAAAGCTGGGATCCGCCAACTGCAGATCAGAGAGCTTTCAGGAAATGTGCAACTTTGCACTTTATAGTAAATGCTTTTCCTAGTTGTTTCTATGGGGACTAAATGCAAGAACACAACTAATATAATGTATATCAAAGTAGGAAGAGCTAAAAATCCTAAAATGAGTGACGACGACCACTCAAGGGGTCGTAAAATCTCATTTTCCAATTACCTAAGTTAGGATTGTTTAGTGCCAAGATATGGAAATACCTACATACTACGAGCAAAGTTAAAGTGTTACAAGCCATTGTTTGAAATTGTTCAACATACATTTGGGTCCTAAGACCTTACCTCTCTTCTCCTTCTCATCTTCACCCATCCTCCACTCTACCTCTTTTTCTTCAAGAAGTTGGCAAAGCACTTGAAGATTCCTTTGGTTTGTTGCCATTCGGGTGATGCACCAGGAACATCCGGCAATTGATTGATATACTCCAAAGGATCGAGTTTGGTATTTCCGAGTGGGTTGCTACTTCCTTCACCTTCTCTTGGTCTCTCCCTTTCTTTCGAGGATTCCGTGAGTGGGTGAGGCCTCTTCCCATCTACCATAAACCTCGTGGTTCTTCCCTCGGTCAATGGTACCATAACCTTATTGCAAAATCTATGGTCATAGGTTTGTGGAGAAGGGTCTCATGCGAAGATGAATTTAGCAAGTCGGGTTAGGAGCATTGCATACGGAAGCACCATCTTGTCCATGCTTCTTACACTTGCCATTCTCTTGACCATGTAGTAGGCAATGTTGAAGCGAGTCTCGGATACAAGACAATAGATCATGAAGCTTAGACATGCGTTGGGGTGGTCCTTGTTTCCTACTAGACACACTACATTCTCCCTTATCACATCTTCCCATTTTCTATACAACGGATACATCTCTGAAAGCTCATTGTGTGAAAAAAATGTTTCTGTATGCTTGGATGTTTGTGTGTGTGTGTGTCTGTGTTTGAATTTATGATGCAGCTGGTGTAATGATGTGATGCAGTAGGGTCTTGTTTGTAATATATAAGGCTAGATTAGGTTACGCGGGTAGTTTTTTATTGTCGAAAAGTGTTTGTGTGTGTGTTTGAATGTATAATGCAGTTGGTGTAATGATGTGACGCATTAGGATATGTTTTATGGAAAATAAAGTTTGATTAGTATACTTGTAGTGTGTTTTACTTGCTGAAAAGTGTACGTTTGTATGTTTGTATGCTTGATGCAGTTGGTTTATTGAATTGATGTAGTGGGAACTTGTTATGGCATATGAGGTTATATTAGATTAAGCGAGATGTGTTTTATTTGTCGAAAAGTATCAATGTGTATATTTGTATGGTTATTGTAGTTGGTGTAATGAAGTGATACAATAGGTACATGTTTGTGGCATATAAGGTTATATTAGGTTAGACGCAGTGTATTTTATTTTTCAAAAAGTGTCTGTGTGTATGTTTATATGCATGATGCAGTTGGTATGATGAAATGATGCAGTAGGTACTTGTTTATGGCATATGGGGTTAGATTAGTTTACACTTAGTATAATATTTGTCAAAAAGTGTTCGTGTAAATGTTTGTATGCTTGATGTAGTTGGTGTAATGAAGTGATGCACTATGTACATATTTGTGGCATTATGTGCGGATTTGTGTTTGTATGCTTAATTGTATGAGTGATGCATTTTAATTTGAATTGTGATGCAGGAGTTGTTGAGTTGCCGCGTATAAAGATGAATTAGGCTAAACATTGTTTATTTTGTGTGCAAAAATGTGTTTATTTGCTTGGTTATATGCGTGATGCACTCGAATTTAAATTGTGATGCAGTAAGTATTTAGTTTTCACATATAATGATGAATTAAGTTAAACATAAGTTAATTTAAATACTTATGCAGTAATAATGAATTAATCTAAACATTAGTTTTCACATATGATGATGAATTAATCTAAACACTAGTTTTTACATATGATAATGAATTAATCTAAGCATTAGTTCTGCAAATATAATGTTGACTTAAGCAAATGCTTAAGGTCTGACAGATGATAACATAAGAATATAGATTAACTAGTAATACGTTGTTTGCATATGTTGAACGTGTGATCATCATATCCACAACCTCATAATCTATTGTTTGCATACAGGTGGTTGAAGTTGAGAATTTGGATAAAAATGATACCATGGCACCTAACGCGGATGATGTTATTTATAACGAGTTGGTCAACCTCATTAATCTCGACGAATTTAATGTAGGTGCATCAGCTAGTAGTTCTAAGCCTTCTGTATACATGTTCGACAAAGCCTCTTGATTGTCTCGATTTCAATCTGGGGACATTTATGTTGACTAACAAGAACTGTAAGCGCTGAGTTTAACGTCACTCCCTGATAAAAATGAAGTTACAATGCTCCGGTGGCTCGTGTATACGTGGCCTTTTATTTAGGAAGTTAACAGTGGTTTTTGTTTTTGAATTATTGGATGTTTGAATAATTTCATTTTTTATCTTTGCACGTTGTCGGAACATGTAAGTTATGGGATGATCGTGTTTGATTTGTCGTTGTATGATGAATGCTAGTTAGAAATTTTTTGTCATTGCAGATCTTAATTAAAGTATTTACTTGAATACTAAGTAATTTTGATTATTGGATCAAATCTTGGTTTGTCACTGGATCAATGTTTGTTTAATATTAAGTACTTTTGGTTGTTGTGGATTACTGAATGATCACAGATCTAATATTATAAATTATGATGCACTAAATTATAAGCTATAATGCACTAATTTGTTAACTGTGACGCACTTGTAAAACTGATGCACTATATTATTCCCAGTGCATCTCAATGTATACCACTAGTGCATATAGAATTATACCTAGTGCATCACATTCTGTAAACATGGTACATCACAGTGAATAAATTTGTTTAAATATAATAAAATTTTGAATTAACAACTGAATCAAACTATTAACAGTAGGAAAATGGTATAAATATTATTAGTCTTGATGTTTCGTACCCTGCATGCTGATATGCTTCTGCAACAACAGACTAGCTTCCCATTAGTCTTATCTATTGCAGCAGGTGACCCTCCACCATTGCTCGCCTGCAAAAAATGATTACCAATATAAGTTATATTACGAATATAGTAGGTACTACAAACACATCATGTATAGTTAATTGCATCCCCTTCTCTTGTAAATGGGTCATTTATAAAAACTAATTTTTATAAAACAAACTAAAGTACATTGAAATAAAAGTGTTGTGGGTGACTGCATCATGATTCAACCAGTGAACCAACACTCCCATTTTTTCCACTCCAACGTATATCAAATTAATTCAAATTAATAACCTCAAAAAATTACGATGCTTACCTTATAAAAGTCGACATCAATGAAGTTAGGCCACCGTTTACCAGCTACATCATGACATGTGTTCATCATGCTTATCAATGGGGATGAGTTGTACTTGCAACCTTTAGTGATGTCTGGGATATCTGAAAAGTAGCTAATTAAAACTAATGACTTTATTGTAGTGTTCTTAGTAGCCGACTCAACGCGATTAGGGCATAAACCATTGTTCATCCCATTTGTTCCATCTGAAACAGAGTCCAGTAACGTGTTACACAACTAAGATAACCAATTTTGCCAAAATCTAATTTAGGTATCTAGCTTTTATATCCGAAACAAAACTCTCAACTTCAAGTGCATCACAACTCAAATTAAAGTGCATCAAACAAACAACCTAACATATAAACACATTTTTGCATATAACGTAACCTACGCTTAATCTAATTCAACCTTATACGCGACAACTGAGCACCTACTACATCAAAGTTGAAATTCAAGTGTATCATACAAACATATAAGCATACAGACACTTTTTCACACATAACGTAATATACGTTTAACCTAACACATCAATATAAAGGAAAACTGAGAACCTACTACATCACATCTATAAAAAACATTGTTGTGATTTACAAACTAAAAAAAATCTTTATAATAGTGCATCATAGTATTATATCTACTGCATCACATCTATAAAATTATTGATGTGATTTACAAACTAAAACATAATTTCAAAAAAACAACATCACAAGCAAATATAGATCATATCTACTATTAAAAAAATTATAATTAAATCTAATACAATCCAATATACTCTTATGTCTACTCAGCATACGCTTATATCTACTTCATCATATTCTTATAACTAGTCACCAATATTTTAAAAAGTACATTAAATTATACCTAATACACTGCAAGCAATCTAATAACAAAGTAATAACAGTTTAACAAGTTGGACACTTAATGCATTATAGTTTAATATCTACTACATCATAATTAAAAAAACTACCAAAAGTAATAGAACATAAACAAACAGATAAAACTCATATATAAAATCATACAAAACGAATATCAGACATAGAAAAACTAAAACATCAAGATACAAAAACAAATAAAACTTTAAAAAAGCAATGTCTCTTGATTTAGGTTCTTACTATCAATAATTGTGGATGAACAACAATCATTACTGTATAAAACCTATTAGATCTGTATTCATCACACACAAACACCTGCTGCATCAGCATTTCATAACAGCTGCATCATGCCTACAACTACGCATATAAGCCATTTATACTAATAAAAATTGAAACATTAGCTAATAGATCCTCGTTGGTAAAAAACAAACACTAACTGTATCAAAGTTTCAGAAAAACTACATCATACACACAATTACATGGACAAACATTTTCTACTCGTAACAAAAACACAAAATAAGCCTTTATCTATTGCATCAGTAGTTCATAACAACTGCATAACACATACAACTACACATACAAGCCTTTTCTACTTAAAAGTAACCAAAACAAATAAAGATTAAAAAGTTGATGCATCACAGTGTAAACTTAGTGCATCAGATGTATAAAATCTCATTGAGACATGTTATCATACATCTTGTGTGCACCTTTACTAAACCCATTTTGAATTTTTTTTTATCTCAACACTTTTCATATAACATATTTAGAGAAATAACAACACAAAAAAATGTTATTCAATATCGATGCATCACAGTTTTAGTAACTAGTTAATCACAAGGTGTATGAAGAACTAGTACATCAGAATACAAAGCTAGCGCATCACAGTACGAACCTACTGCATCACAGTTATAAAATATCATGAAGGCATTTCATCAAACACAAGGTGTGCATGTTTCATATACACGCTTTTCATGTAATTTTTCTCTCTAATTCGTTCTAGATGTAGTGAAAACTTGATATACTCTAAATCTAACTCCTAAACTTTGTGTAAGTGATTCAACAAATAACAAAGTAAGTCTAACTTTCATCAACAATTCAATTTATCAAAACAAGATATTAAGATCTTACTATCATTGTTCGTTGATGATAAACTAGTTGTTGATGATGTTGAAAACTCATTATTAATTAGTTGATGATGAACACTCATTATTCATTGAAGATGAACATCAATCGACATACCAAAATCGATTTATTCAGTTGCTTGGTGGAGAATATTAAGAAGATGGTGGTGAATGGTGGTGAGAACGTGGAAAAATGGTGGTGATAATGGTGGTAAGAATGGTGGTTATCAATCACGGTGGTAGGAATGGGAGAGAATAGGCAAGACAGAAGTATCAGGTGCATAAAAGGTGAATAAAAAAGGTATATATAACCCTAGGTGTAAAATGACAAAAACACCCTTGCTAGTGTAAATAAAAGGACGGGTGGGGAGTGGACAAGTGTCAGCACGGGAGGGCTTCCTGGCCTTTTCATTTTAACAAACTTTTCATTTTACCCCATCTATATATATATATATATATATATATATATATATATATATATATATATATATATATAAGAAAAGGAATCCACAATGACTAAGTAAGAACCAATTGTATTAAAGAGGTACTATGATAAAGTACTAAGCAAAACCGGTCAAATGTTTAACAATAAGACCCGCGCTTCGTGGCGGTGTGTTTACATCGGAAGTGTCAGAGCCATCATTGGTATATGTCTCGTTAAGATATTTAGTGTTTGAGCTGAGCGTCTTCCTATGAGATCGGTTTTGTATTTTATGCTCAAGCATGAAGTACACAAAAAATAGCCACAATAATTTGGTGTTTAAACAATACATATATGAGCTTACAAACACCTCCAATCTACTTTATATCTAGAACAATACATCCATTTTTCATGGAGACGGAAAGAAAAAAAATGGGCATATTATCATTTTCTTTACGGGCTAAAATCAACTGAACAACTTCTATTGCTGCATAAAAAAGCTGCTTTCACATTCACAACTGACTTGAGCTCCACAATTCAGCAGAATACGCCCAAGTGAAGATGACGTCTTGTTCTCTTAATTCATCAATCAACTACATGCTGATATAGCACACAAAACTCCGTTCTCCATAAATGCGAATAAATAATTTAGAGTTACAAAACAAAAAATACACCACGTATTGTAAAAGGATTAGATTAGATAAATATTGAGGTACATACATATACCAACTGTATTTGTGAAGACATTGTTTGTTTCAAGTGCTACAGTGTTTGCTGCAACTGTACTTGTAAAGGTAGTGTTTGGTTCAATAAGATTTTTTGGACTGTTGTGAAGGTGCTCTGTCAGTGGGTTTCTCTCCTCTCTAACAATATTGGTTTTGGCTACCTCAGGCCTTAAATTACCTTTTGACCTTGATACGGTGGATTGTGACCTCCGAAAAAGTTTTACAACCCTTCTATGCAGTGTACCTAACCGTTGTAGTGCAGTATAGGTAAGACTCGGGGGATTGATGGTTCTCTAGAGGAGTAATGTTGGGAAGGTTGAGATGTATGACGAATAGGTCTAAGGTGAGGGATGATTCTTTTTATCTTTTTATATTTTATGAAATCGAATTAAAATATCGTTATTTGGATTGGGGGTTTGATTATCAAGTACTTAAACTAATAATTAAACTAATTAAAACTAAAGCAAATAAAATAAATTAGCGATTATTATGATAGGTAAAAGCGTGTTTACTTAGATTTACTACTCCCAAGTTATCTCTTATTGATTAGTCGAATTGTCACATACTTATTTAATTTGCGCGTTGTATTCTATTAGTCGTAGAGAGGTTCCTAATGCCCTAACTCTATGAATTTATTGATCTCATCTATAAAACCGGGATCGCCAAGTAACCTAAGTTACCTACCCCAAATCTCCTATTATCAACAATCACAATTCACGCAATAAACACAACGAAAAGTCTTCTAGCGCATTCTAGGACATAAATATGTTGTTTAGGACATTCAAGCTCGCAACACTAAAGGAAGAAGCAAGTTTTCCTAACCTAACGTGTAACAATCACTTAAATAAGAGACGACAATCAATAGTTAACAACTAGATTTTATTACATCTAAGTGGTATGTACAAAAACGCATACCATTTCTATACCAAAATAGACCCAAAATAACCAGAAAAGAGCCGTTTATGCCTAATATTAGTTGGTTTCTTGATTTTATGCATGTGCAGGTACGGATATGGCAAAACACACAAAAGAAAGACAAATCAGACAAAACCCAAGCACGAGAAGGAGGAGAGTGCAAAAGCTGCAACCGGGAAATCAGAATTGAGTGAATTTGAAGATTTTTATGCTCAAAGGATGATTTTTGAAAGATTGGATCAACTTTGAAGAAATTACGGATTTAGTCCCTCAAATTGCAAAGTTGGCAGAATCTACCCTTGAGATATTGAAAATGTCAAGAATGGTCCCTCATCTTTCCCACAGAAACAAAATACACCCTTGTGTCCATTTTACCCAAATATCCTTAATTACCCTTTCACTTTCACAAATTAAACTTTATACCCTTTTAATAAAACCTTAAACCCTTTAATTAAATCCAAAAGTCCAAAATACATTTTAAACCCTTTTCACTAAACTGCCCAGTCAAACTTTAATAAAACCATTGAACCTTTCTCCTCAAATGACCCTTGTCAAAAATACCAACGAACCCTCCCATTTAACTTCGGTCAAAAATAGTCAAACGTAATAAAATAACCAAAAAATCCTACGCGCCTATTTTTTCCCCAATTTACCCAGATAAACAAGAACCCTAGAAAACTTACCCGTCCAATTACTGAGATTAAGGGCAAATCAGTCTAATCAACTGACACAAGCTGACACATGGAATGCCACCTTGGCAATCCGTGTGCCAAGGTGCATTCCTATTGGTTGATGGTATGTCATCAAGTGGATTTAAGGGTCGAGATTAAAGATGGAATGATGGGATGATGATCAAGGGTGGAGAATCGTCTAAAGAAGCACATTTCGATTCCTTCCTGAAGCTTCTGAAGGCCTAAGCTCAGCTATTTATACCCTCAGATTTCACTCAAAATGGGGTAGAATTTAGTAGGTGTTAAGTAGTATAATTCTGTTCTTATTATGTTTTAAAGCTTTAGTCAGCATTGTATTTCCATTTATTAATTTTGTACTCAGATTTTCTTAATAATGAAAGTGAATTTTTATTAGATTCTTCATAAGCTTTAATCTCTGTTTATTTTTTCTTAATTGCTTAATAAGCTTTAGTTTTAGTTACTTGATCTTAAACAAACATTATTTCAGCTTATTTCACCTTCAAAACAAAAATAAAAAAAAATATAAAAAACCTTTGAAAAATAAAAAAAAATTATGTCAAATCAGTTTCAAAGCTTCATTAAGCTTTATTTTCTGTTTGTATAAGCTAATTATAGCTTATTGTAGGCTTGATCTAGTTTCAAAATCAGTTTTACACATACTTTATCACAAATCAGTCAAAAAAAATCACAAAATACCTTTGCATAATGGGGAAAGCATGGAAGTGGTCTAAATGGATTGGCCAGGTGGACTTTTACCAGCTTATTCTCTGAATAAGTTGGAGCTTGTAGCTGTCATTAAGTTGGAGCCCTTGTTCAGCTAGGGTCTCAAGTGAGTAGATTATCTCATTCAAATTGCTTTAAAACTGCTTAGTCTTGCTTAATTAGTCTAGATCTGGTTAAATTAGCTTGTTACTGTTTGATTAGCTTATTTTCATCTGTTGGTAGCTTAATTTGTAGATTAGATCATAGTCTAGCTTGTTTTTATAATCTACACTCAGAATCTGTTAATCTGTCATTAATTAGTGTTCATGGTTACTGTTTGATTTGATCTGTTTTTGTAACACCCCAACCCGACAAGGGTAGAAGTGTCACAGTCTGGTGTCATATCAGAACATACAAGTAAAATTTTCAAGCGGAAGTCTTTAAAATAATAATGTACCAAGTCATAATAACCAAAGATTTACAAGGGAAATTACAAAATCCAAATGTTAGAATAAAGTGAAATCTCAAAACAAAAGCCCGCCAAAACAAGTCCAAATAATAAGGTAACTAGGGTTAGTCCACTCAGATAATCCACCTCTCAGCCCAATCGAAGCCCATCTTCAAACCTAAAACCTGCCGCAGGAAAAGAAATGCGGCTGAGCTTAAAAAGCCCAGTGAACAGATATAACAAAGCGAAAGCTAAACAAAATCTGAAATGCAAAATGAAACAAAGGAACGGATAACAAAGTCGTAACGAAATGAGAGTAATGAGTCAAAGAGGATCCTGCAGAACACAATTATACAGATATCCAAACGAACAGATAACAAGGAGAGCGAAGCGAAGCAAAGCATCGATGACATAGAAACAAGCACATACAACCCAGACATACAAGAACTGAAACATAAGCAAACATAGCAGGCGTAGCATCCACACAACATACATGGCATACAAACAATTCAGGAAATCAAAATACATACAAGCCAAACAGATATCTACAGAAAAGCGGAAGCAATAAATAAATCAGTGAGCATGGCAATTCACACAGGTCAAAACTCTTAATTGAAGACATGATCAGTATCATAACGGTAATCAAACATGGCAGTCACAAGTAACAAGTAGGAATACAGTAAGAACACTATGATCAAATGAATTAAATACATAGTAAGGCAATTAAAAAAGTTAACAAACTAGGCTTCACAAATTGAACCATTTACCCGATCAAACCGTAGCATAAATATAAATGCAAACATGGCAGGTCAACAACAATCAGATAAGGACACCACGGATAGTCATAGTCCACGAGATTAACTGAACGAGGTACAAGAGATAAACAGACCAACAATCGATTTCACACAAGCACGGTTACTAGACACATCAAAGGATCACATAACAGTAAGATAGCATATCATCAGATGACAACAGGTAATCTTATATCGCATACATCCATATCATTCAGAGTAATCAGTAGTCATATAAACATGAATATAATAATCAAATCCAATAACATATAACAACCCAGTACGTGAATGGAACGATAATCGGAAGTAACGGAATGAGAGTGTGACAGATCAAAGCAATGAAATATATAAATCTTGGTAGTAGAGTGAATCATATAAGGGTGCACAGAATATGGTGCGTTGTGGAATGTAGAAGGTACAATATAGGTATATCAAAAGTGTAAGGGTTATCAGAAATCTACCACGAGCCAACAAAACAAATCAAATCATATCATAAGTAGCCATTGTATTCAGAGGGGTGACCTCGGAATACCATACATAATAGGAGGGGAGACCTCAGTAACAAATGGAGTAGCTAGCTCCCAGAAATGTGAAGACGCGGATTGCACCCGACATCATTCACCAAACAAAGCTCCAATCAGATCAAATCCCTCGAAACAAATCAAATCTAGGATGCATCCATACGCCCCCCAAAACATATAATGGCCAAATCATATACATATAGTGAGCTCATAATCAAATCAAATGGGGACGGTGTGGAACATCACTCAACCACACTAAAGTCATGCCATTGGTGCATCAATGACACGGTCAGGTTACCTTCCTGACTAGGAAACAAATTTTTGGCTCGGGTATCAGACTGAAGGGTCAAAGCATATACATATCATAAGGGTTCATATCATATTCCATATCACAGTTTCATATCAATGTTTCATATCAAAGGTTCAAATCAAAGGTTAATATCAAAGGTTCATATCAAAGGTTCATATCAAAGGTTCATATCAAAGGTTCATATCAAAGGGAGCATAGCAAAGTCATAGGGAAGCCCTAATCATGAGGCTTAGAGTACAACGTAACAGTTCAAGCTAATATCGAAAGATGTATAAGAATCACGAGAAACCTTAAGAGATAAGGTCAGAATATCTGTACCTTAGCAACGAAAATCAAAGCAAACAAGAAAGTTACACCAGGAAGCAACGTCGTATCTCCTTCAACGTATCTACACGAATTGATATCATATATTACTTATATACTCAATTTATAAGCTTCTTATGCATGTGTAAGTGTTTTACTTATTGATATCCTTGTTTTATCTTTCCTTTTCTTAAACTCATATTTGGACCATACTTATTGATAATGCATGAATATGTTAGGTGAAATAGTAAAACCGTAGTTGACTCTTTAATCAAAATAATGCATTGTGGTGTTGTACAAAGTGGTTAAATAAGGAAGGACACATCAGCGAATTAATTAGATTTTTAATTCTCCGTGCTTAAAGAGCTTGTAAATATAGATATTTTCTCCCTCTTCATGGGTAATTTGATACATGGATCATACTTATTTTTAAAAAGCATTTGTTTTGAAAATTAGAGAGACGTAGCTCTGGTACCAATTGTGAAAAACGTAGAGCGGTGGGGGGTGAATACGTTCCTGATTAAAAAATTAAATATTCTGTATCAAACGACCGATCAAGTGTGACACAATATGAAAAGTATCAATGATAAATTTACAACAACTAGAGATAATATTAAGTAGATTACAACACAAACACAATGTAAACAACAAGCCATGACACAAACATAATATAAGCAACAAGCCACGTAATGAAAATATAAATGCAAATATAAACGTAAAGTGACAAGTAAAAGAAAGTGCAAACCGGATATGATGATTAATAGTGGTTCGGTCACGAAGCTCCTCTTCGCTTTACTCCACTCCCCGAGTACCCAACTCGAGAGTTACTTCACTAGTCAACAAGCTCACTTCTCGGCGGAGAAAACCTTACAAACGTCGCTTACAATATTTTCCGAAACTAAACGAAATGTCGATTTTTTTTTCGAGTACAACCAAAATCGTTATGTTTATGGCCCAACATAACAAATCTTTCCGTCGATTACAATATTCCTCGACACTAAGCTAAATGTCAAGTTCTAATCAAGCTAGAATCAATCTCTCACACACACGTATTTTCAGGACTAAAATACTAACCCGATCTACACGATCTCCTCGATCTCCCCGCTCTACAAGATCTACCTGATTTACATAATCTACCCGATCTACACGATCAACACAATCCACACGATCTACCCAATCTAACTAAGACCTAAGTATGGTGACGATACAAAGTGAGATCCAAGACATGGTTGTCAAATGAATATAAGTGCCTAATCTAAATATCAAGAACTTTGATCTTGATATGAATGAACTTCTTTTGACAAGAAGGCTCAAATGCATAATGATAACAAGAGCACTAATCTTGTTGTGGTGTATCTTCATATGTGCACGCTTTTATGGTGGATGAGGATGACAAGATCTTTAAGCTTACTTGGATAGATCATCAAGTAAAACTATGCTTGCAACAAATGAGAGTTAGAAGCATATGATCAAAGGTTTATGGTGATTTTAAGAACATGAAATGTGTGTTAAACACAAAGAAAGACTGATTTTAGTGTGTGAAAAAAACTGTTTGAAAGTGTGCAAATGAGACACTATTTATACACAGCAAAAATCTGACGTTTTTGTACAGACGGATCCACGGATCCTTTAAATGTTTAAGGGATCCGCCCTAGAAAATATCCAGACAGCCGCTCTATTTTTGTCTTTTTGTGGTGAAGGTGTTTTTTGGTGTAGATTTGTCTAGTTTTTTTTTTTTTTTTTTTTTTTTTTTTTTTTGAGGGGGGGGATTAGGTTTGAATTTCTTTTCCTAATAAAACATTTTCTAAATATACAAAAAAAAATTGTCTAATTAAATTTTGTAAAAATGTTTTGTCACATTTGTAAAAATGTAAAGTGTATGATAAAAATATTTCTTTGATCATAAATCAAGTTTTATGGAATCCTTATTTTTACCTTAAATTATTTACGTTAAATGAAAACTTGTGTCATAATAAAAAAAAATTACGTTAATTTTTACGTAGTGACACCAAAATATTATTTAGACATTTTCTATGATTTGTTAAGTGGTTTGATTATAATGCAACATAACAAACATATTCGAACCTGTGTTGTGGCATACCTGAGACGTCGAGAGATGTTGATGTAAGTATGCTTTGATGAGTTGTGGTTACGAGTAACTTGCGCATTTTATGTTATGTATTACAAGTTACATGTTTGTCATTATTAAAACTAAAGAGATCGCTTAGTTTAAATATTGTAATATTTGCACCAACTTTAACGTATTGTATATCATATAAAGTACCGCTACTAATTGTTAGAAAATTGGGTTAATGGTGTAATAATAATCTTGGATTTCTTGCTTGAGTCGTGTAAGGTCACTTTCCGAATAAAGTATTTCGACCCTATTGATGTATGGATATCACGAAATCCTTATTGGGATAGTTCAAAGAGAACACTTTTTTGTAGACACAAGAGAATAAAGCAAGAATAGAGAGGAATTCTGTGAATTTTCTTCTGTAAGAATGAGACCAAAATTTGTGTTATGTAACAAACATATTTGACAATTACAAGTGGTTAAAATCGGTTAGCGGACCCGAACAAGGGACGTTGAACCCACCCCCCCTCGCATATTTATTTGGTTAGAAACATATTAGCTTAACGAGTATGCATTGCACACTTTCTTAACTTGTATCCGAACATAATATAAAATCTCACTAATCTCTATGTTGATGCATAATCTGGCGCGGGCTGGATTCGACGACTCTCCCTTGGCCGTTCGTCGTCTTCTCGAGCCCTAAGTAGACCTGACAACAAAGAGAACCCGTTAGGAGTGGACCCGAGGCCGTAGCCCCGGGGTCCACCTCTAACGGTCAAGTTAGTATCGGTGCGATGTGAGGAATTAGGGTTAGAGTAACCTGTCATATTCCATCACATATATCATGTCCTCAAGAAGGAGATCCAGCCATGTATTTATAGGGCATGGATTAGGGTTTAGGTGTAGAGTGGGTCGCTGTCTTCCGGGCCTGACCCATTCCTGGCCCAGTCCGGACTATACGTCCACAAGCCCCCCAAGTCTAGTATGAGATAATACATGGTTATGTTATGCTAGACTTAAGTTCTGTTCATAGCCGCGTAGGCCTAATCAATCATGACGGCATGGCCCATGTGTGCGCAACTCAAGTGTGCACATGGGACGGACCATACTGCGCAGCCCAAATGCGATAGTGCGCACTTGGCCCATGGCGTTGTCCTGTTTAGCGCATATGCTAGGTTTTCCGCCACAGTGTGACAGTAAAGACCCCGTAAGAAGAACACGTAGTTCTATAGTTGGGGTAACAGTGACATTGCGATTGTGAGAGTCTCACAATGGTGAAAGTGGATCCCGTATGCTGCATCCTGGGTAAGGGCGTACCTTTTGTACCAGTAGCGACGCAGCATGGTGTGACAGAATACGTGCTTCTGTAGCATAAGTGCGCGCTGTGCGCGACAAAGATGTGCGACAGAAGACGTGCTTCTGTAGCAGAAGTGCGCGCTTTGCGCGACAAAGAGGTGTGACAGAAGACGTGCTTATGTAGCAGAAGTGCGCGCTGTGCGCGACAAAGAGGTGCGACAGAAAACGTGCTTCTGCGCGCATTACATCCGTCTTTACAACCGACAGAGGACGTCTCCCCTGCGGCAAGATGGTGCGAATATTTAAATCTGTCTTTTTACAGGTCTTGCAATACCTCTTACATACGATCTGCTTCCAAATATGTCTGCGTGACGCGTGCGGAAACAGTGGTATATATACCCTGGTAGCCCCCCAAGTTTGATGGTGCTACTTGTGTAGGAGCATTAAACTTAGTTATGCCTGCGTAAAACACTTAATGCAAATATTAAAAGTATATGCTGCGAATCGCAACATATAAAACCTAATGAAGTGAAGCAATATATAGCACATAGCATATGAGCTTAACACATAAGAGAAGTAGCAGTGCGAATTACCCCTATCGCGAGGTTTTAAAAAAAATAATTAATTGTTTTTTTTTTTTAATATATAAAAAAAAACCCGGATGGACGTACCGTGACCGCGACTAATAGACGCAGATGGATATATCGTGACCGCATGGACTCGAACGTTTGTGGATGATCGCATATGAACATAACATGACCACGGCCTTTGGTCCAGTGCGCTCGTGGCGATTGACTAGCATCGTGGTGTTTGCTCGTAGCTAATCTGCGAAGATGTCCGAACGCACGGCCTAACGCGGGAAGATTTATCGCGACTGCGTTGTTCGAGCGCGAACAGGCATACCAACCGTAAAAACAGTATCTACGCGAATTAATTCGCGGCTAAAAGATAAAATAGGTCCGATCGTGAGGACTTTTTCTTTTATCTGAATGAGTGCATGGTTGATAACAATATGCAATTTAACGTAATGTTTTAGTCCACGTTTAGATTTAGATTTACATATAATTTCCACAAACAGTATCACTATAACAGACGTAAATTTGTTTCCATGTATCGAAGTCTATAAAAAGTGAGAAAACTTTACTAGGACTCTAGGAGATATAGAGAAAGTGCGTTGCTTTTTTCTATGGAAAAGCATTGTTATCTAACTTGATATAATATCAACTTTTGACGTGATATTTGACTGTTCGGTATCAAAATATAACTTTTTTTTCATTAAATCAGTGCTTTGAAAGTGATATTAAATTCACATGATGGTAAAGCAAGTTTTACGCATGGCAGAATGCAAAGGTTTTAGAGTTACCGACTTTAGAAATTGATTTCTGCTTTTCGGTAATATGAGAACACGAAACATAGTTTATTCGTGGTCCCACGGATAGCGCCAACTTGTTGATGCATAATCTGGCGCGGGCTGGATTCGACGACTCTCCCTTGGCCGTTCGTCGTCTTCTCGAGCCCTAAGTAGACATGTTAACAAAGAGAACCTGTTAGGAGTGGACCCGAAGCCGTAGCCTCGGGGTCCACCTCCAACGGTCAAGTTAGTATCGGTGCGATGTGAGGAATTAGGGTTAGAGTAACCTGTCATGTTCCATCACATATATCATGTCCTCAAGAAGGAGATCCAGCCATGTATTTATAGGGCATGGATTAGGGTTTAGGCGTAGAGTGGGCCGCTGTCTTCCGGGCCTGACCCATTCCTGGCCCAGTCCGGACTATACGTCCACACTCTAATAATTCACAATTACTTAATACAGTTGATGACGCTAAAATTACCGACATTAATCGCAAAAAACAATTTATTGTTTAAGCACTCAAATTAGGTTTTTTTTTTTTTTTTTTTTTTTTTTTTTAAGGTTTTTTACTTTGCTTATTTTCAAAGACCATGCCATCAAATATATGTTTTCTTTATTGAGCCTATGGCCATTGAGGCAAAACATGTCCGTTTACATATCTTTATACAAAAGAAGTAAAGAACAACACATAAGACGTGTGATGTGAATGAGGTTGTACCTACCTGTCTGTCACTCAAGCATAAAATGGAGTAAAAGTAGAAAAATGTGACAAATAGGCTCAAAGTGTAATATGACACATCTAGAAAAGTATTAAACAAAATCCGAAACGTATCTCTTTTAGTTTTAATAGCAACAAACCAATAACATAGTATGAATTAGGTGACAGCCAAAAACACTAGAGTGAGTAGAACATAAAGTATTAATTGAATATCAGTTTATGTAAGTATACTAAATGATCATTGAGATGAATACAAGAACAATAACTATTGAGATGTTTTACAATGATCACATAGCAAGGAACACATAATACAAACAACATAAGGTAATGAAATCGATGAGCTGTTTATCGACTAGTTGTAATTAATTGTGTTGGGTAATTTGGATTGTTCATAGTCTTATGTCAATGTTAGGAGAATCGCAATCTTGTTATTACTTAGAAGTATTACATAAGTAAGTTTAACATTGATCACAAATAATTAGTAGAGTAATTTAATAAAGATATAAGTTTGACATGACAAATAATTAGTGGAAGTGACTTGAGAATTTATAATCGATCTTAGTTAGTTATTAAAAATTAAAAGAGAAACTGTTCCAAAAAATTAAAAGAGAAAAAGAGAAACATACAAAGACACAACAGATAGCAAGAAAACGTAACAACATTCAGCATGGTTAAGAGACAACAAGAAAACAATGATAGACAACTAATCAAAAAGCGTCACATACCAAATGGATGTTACTACTGGCCGAATGATACAGGACACTATACTTTGACAACAAAATAACCAAATATCGACTTTGTAGAAACAACAAAAATTTTACAATACCTCTGTTCCCAAGTTTTTTAAATGAAAGAAAAGAAAAGAAGAGTTAAAAATGAGCAGAAAAAAAGAGGAGATGAATGAAATTAAATTTTTTATATCATATTCTCGAGTTATATATAAAAGTTATATAACTTCTCTCCAAATCATCCCACTTTTGGAGAGAAAATTTTGGAGAGAAGTTTAGCCAAAATTATTCTCCTCTTCTTTCTCTTCTCTCCTAAAAAAACTCAGGAACACGAATTTATTTTGTTTTCTACCCACTTTTTTTCTCTTCTTTCAAAAATAAAACTCGGGACGCAGCACGTCGAAAAGAGAAAGATGATTAAGAAAGTAAATATAAAAATCAAATAGGTAAATAGAGATTTAACTAAAACACTAATATAAAAACTTGACATTAATAAGACATGAAAAAAAAAATATGACTAAAAAATAAATACCTTAAATATTCAAAATTAATACAAAGTTTTACTAATTAAAACACAATTATATCTAACTGAAAAGCTAAAAATAAATAAGATAGAAAGAGAATGAGAAGATATGTACGCAATTCAATCCCAAAATAGGGTTCTTAGTTTGTCACAAACTTAAAAATGTGCACGCTTTTGTTTTGATGGCAAAAGTTCAATATATATCTCAAATTTACCATAGATTCAATGAAACAATCATAGACATTCATTTTTCTAATCAAAAAATTAAAATAAACTTTCACATTTTTTTTAAAAATTAAATATCTCGCAAACCGTTAATCGTTACGCGAAAAAAATCATACAATCGCGACGATAATTAAATTATCTTTCTATAGATATGCACTTCTATATATTTTCAACGATTTTTTTTTTAAATTTCGGCCCAGAAAAATCATATATGATTTATAAAAATCATATGTGATTCGATTTTTACAAATCATATGTGATTTGTAAAAATCATATATGATTTGAAAAAATCTCATGTGATTTGATTTTTATAAATCACATGTGATTTTTGAAAATCATATGTGATTTTTCTGGGCGGAATTTTTGAAAAATAAAATTGTCAAAAATATAGAGAAGTGCATATATATAGAAAGATAATTTAATTCTCGTCACGATAGTGTATTTTTTATAGTTTGAAAATTTACCATTTGCAAGATATTTTATTTTTAAAAAATGGTGAAAATGGTCTTTTTATTAATTTTGATTAAAAATGGATGGTTAAAATTGATTTATTATATCTATGTCAAATATGAGATCTATATTGATCTCAACTCTTGTTATGATTTGTCATTTATGGTACCTTTTTTGGATTGTTTTATAGCTAGCAATTTATTTTTAGGTAAATATCTAAATACATCATTGAACTTTTTTAAAAAGCGTGTAAATTAACAAACTTTTATTTTGTTTATTTATGTTAGGAATTATTGTAACAGTGGGTTCCTGCTGATAAAGGTTCCTGCTGATAGTTTTAGTATTCCTGCTGATAGTGCAGTTACTGCTGATAGTGCAGTTACTGCTGATAGTGCAGTTACTGCTGATAGTGCAGTTACTGTTGATAGTTATTAGGTTTCCGTATTATTAGTATTTAGTTAGGATATGCATGAGTTAATTTAGGAAGAGATAATGCATATCTTTTACGTGTTTTGTAAGCTGCAGAATTAGGGTTTCTGGTAGTATAAAAGAAACCTGCGGCTAGGGTCTATGTACGCTTTTTCAAGAACATTAGTGAATCAACATAGATCCATAGAGGATCAAGTAATTTGTGTTTATTATCTTCTTAAACTCTTGTGTTTATATTCCGCGTAAGCATAAGTTTTATATAGGTTCTCCATAGTTTGCTTGTGATTACACAGGTTTACTATACATTCATTAAGGCTCTTAAGATCTATCTGGGACTGATCCAACAAGTGGTATCAGAGCCTGGTGAGAATCTCTCTAAGAGCGTTGGGTACAGTCTCGTGCCAAAGGTGGTGCTGTGGAAAAAAGTATTGCCATCTCAGCATTTTTTGTCTATGGCATCAGTTTTGGATATGGCACCAAAACCCCCCTCCCGGGCATTACACCAGTTTTCTGGTGCCATAGTGTTTTTTTTTTTTTCATATTTTACAGATCCTTTTTTGCAGAGTAATATTTACTAACATCAAACCATCAACGCATACATTACCTAGACTAAACTAATTAAACGTTGTACATCGATCTGGATTTAGTAATTATGAGGATGTAATTAGTAGCTAGCAATATAACCAACACGCAACCTTTGTAAAAGTAAAAGGTAGGTACAGATTATTAGTTTTATATTTTCACTTTTCTCTCATCATCTTCTACAAACCAACCTATACATACTAAGCTCACATGGCACATCGGATATTTAGCGAAAAACTTCACAAAATTCACTTTTTCACCTCAGGTTGTCACACATAAACATAAAACCCACAATACAACAAAAACAAAAAATCCCACCGCGTGAGCTGGTGGTGGTGGCGCGAGAGGCTAACAGCCGAGGTCCGGTATGGTTTGTGGCGCCTTCAGTTGGTGTCGTAGGCCATGGCTTGAGCCATCAGCCACTGTACCTAGCCCTCTAAGAAGACATCCTTATTCTCTCTTTCAAAACCCTAATCACCCTAACAGTTGTTACCACCATGTCTAACAACAATGCAAAGTTTCCCTATCTAAATAAGGACGAATATGACATATGGGCTATGAAGATGGAAAATTACATCACCAACAATGACTACCATCTCTGGAACATTGTTCTGAAAGGCAACAGCAAGAAGAAGACTGGTAGAGATACTGATGGTAATGTGATAATTCTTCCAGCATCATCAACTGAAGAACATATTGCTCTTCAGAGGGAAACAAAGGCTAGGACTACCTTGCTCCAAGCACTACCAGATGAGCATATGAGTGACTTTCATCATCTTGATGATGCAAAAGAGATCTGGAAGGCTATCAAGGCAAGGTTTGGAGGTAACGAAGAATCTAAGAAGATGAGGAAGACTATGTTGATGCAGAGCTTTCAGGAGTTCACAATTTCTGAAGAGGAGGGCATACACAAGGGGTATGACAGGTTTCAGAAAATCCTGAGCCAGCTCAATCAAATGAAGTCCAAACTTGACAATGAGGAGTGCAACATCAAGTTCCTGCGTGCTTTGCCTTCTTCTTGGAGGCAGGTTTCTCTCACTCTTAAGGCAAAGGGAGGCCTTGATTATTTAAGCTTCGATGACTTATACAATAAGCTTAGAACTCTTGAAATTGATATCAAGGGTCATTCTACCTATTCTCCAACTTCATCAAACTCAGATTTTGTTAGTGCTACCAGTGCTAACACAATGGTGTCATATGCTGAGAGTCCCACTTCTTCATCAGCAGCAACCGGAGCACACACTTATTCTACAAGTAAATCAAAGTCTAATACAGTGATAGAGTATGTGCTTTACTCATTCGTTGCTGAGACTGAAGACCAATAGCAGTTGGCTTATGAAGATTTTGAACAGATGGATAAATGGGATCTGGAGGAGTTGGACATCAAATGGCAGATGGCTATGCTTGCTGTAAAAGTCAATAGATTTCAAAAGAAGACAGGGAGGAAGATCAGCTACCAAGGAAGAGAGGCAGCCAGGTTTGACAGGAAGAAGATCAGGTGTTTTGAATGTAACCAAGTGGGTCACTTTGCTAGAGAATGCCCAAATAAGAAGAGAAGTGACAGGAGAAGGTATTCTGCATTCAAGAACAAGGAAGCTGAGGATCAGAAACCTAAAGCTCTGTTATCTCTGGACTCAAGGGTTGACTGGGATGCTCATGTGAATGAAGGTCAGGATGAAAATCCTCAGGTTGGATTGGTTGTTGATGCTGCTGAGGAGTATGCACTGATGGGCATCACATCTCAGGTACAAAATTGTATTTTTGGTTGTAATACCAGATATGATGCTCTTAAAAGTGAATTTGATGATGTTAATGGCCAATATAAGGAAAATTTTATTCAGATCCAAGCCTATAAGAAAATTGTTAAAAATTTAGAAAAGCAAAAGGTTTGGTACCAACAAAATCAATTGGCTCTTGAAGAAAGAATTAAGGTTTTAGAGAGGGATTTGGAAAACACCACTAACTTGTTAAAATTCTCTGAGAAAGAATATGTAAAAGTTAATATAAAAAAAGAGGGTCTAAAGGCAAATTTAGATACAGAGGTGGCTAGACATAAAGAGTGGCAAGAACAGCCTAAAAATCTAGACAAATTGTGGAGAAGTTCTATGTTTGTAAAAACTAAGATGGGGTTGGGTTTCAAGTACTATATTGGTCCAGATGAGGTTTATGACCCTAATAAATATAGTGTTTTTAATCTTGTCACTGATGAAGAGGAAGAAAAATATAGAAAACCTGTTAAATTTGTAAAACAAGGTAAAATGCATGCTGTTCCTTCCTCGATAAATGGTATTGTTAGACCACCTCACCTAGACTCAGACTTGGATGAATCACATATGGCCTATGGCCAAAAGTCTAATGACTTATCTGACATTGGCAGTGAAACTAATGTTTTTGTCTCTTGTTCTTCCAGTGGTAGGACCTCAGAGACCCTGTCTAAAGACTATGCCAGTTGTGATTCAAGTGAAGAGTCTACAACTCCCAAGTCTACCTCTCCCAAGCCTTTACATGTTCACCCTGCCCCAAGAGTTGCTGTTGATGAATTACCTTCAAAGACAGTTTATTTTAAAAACATTCCTTGTTCTTTTGGTTCTGTTAAAAACAATTTTGGTTTTGATTGTGGTTTGAATAAGTTTGTTTATGATAAGACTTCTCATGTTATGAACAAGCATTTTAAGAAGAAATCATTTTTTGTTTGTGGTAGTACATTTCATCTTATCAAATATTGTGATTTTTATGAGAAACAAATGGGTGTTTGTACTAATCAATAGAGACATAGACCAATATGGAATGATGTGACCAAAATTCCTCCATTTGTTCCCTCTGGAACACATGTGAGGACTGGCAGAACCAATTCTGCTGGTAGACCAGTTCCTGCTGGTAGACCTGTTCCTGCTGGTAGACCAGTTCCTGCTGGTAACCCAGTTTCTGCCGATAGACCATCTTCATCATGTTGGAGAAGAAATGTTCCTAGGCCATTAATCAGACCTACTAGTACTTAGGTTGCTCTTGGAAACAACATAGACCATCATTCATGAAGGAATCCAAGAACAATAGTGGATCTCATTAATCTGCAAGTTTTTCTAACATGATCCACAAGGCAGGCCCAAGTCAGTAATGACTTGGGTCTCCATGTATACTAATATTGTTGTATATCTTTTAACTTGTAGGATAATCCTCATACAAATAAAGATTTAGGTATTATTGATAGTGGATGTTCTAGGAGTATGACAGGGAACAGAGACAGATTGCATAATTTTGTATCACTTCATGGAGGTACTGTTACATTTGGAGGTGGAGATGGCAAAATCACAGGGAAGGGAACCATTAGAACTTCCAAGCTGGACTTTGAGAATGTGTATTATGTGGAAGAACTTAGAAATTGTAATCTATTTTCTATGTCTCAAATCTGTGACAAGAAAAATTATGTTCTATTCACTGATACTGAATGTCTTGTACTTTCCAAAGACTTCCAGATACCTGATGATAGTCAAGTTGTGCTGAAGGTACCTAGGAAACATAATCTGTATACATTCAACCTCAATGATGTTCAGCCTGAAGGAGATTTAGCTTGTTTGGTGGCATAAGCATCTTTGGATGAATCTAATAAATGGCATAGAAGGATGGCTCATGTCAATTTCAAAACTATCAACAAGCTGGCAAAACATGGTTTAGTTCATGGACTTCCTTCCAAAGTCTTTACTAATGAGCACAATTGTGTGGCCTGCAACAAGGGAAAGCAGCACAAGGCTTCCTATAAATCCATTACTGCTGTCAGCACTATTTCAGAATCTTTGCAGCTTCTTCACATGGACCTCTTTGGTCCCACATCTATCAGAAGCATAGATCACAAGTACTATTGTCTGGTGGTTACTGATGACTATAGCAGGTATTGCTGGGCATTCTTTTTGGGAACTAAGGATGAAACATTTCAGGTTCTTCAAAACTTTATTGCCCTGGTTGAGAATCAGATGAATAAAAAGGTTAAAGCCATCAGGTGTGATAATGGGACAGAGTTCAAGAATGCCAAATTAATTGAGCTTTGTGCTTCTAAGGGGATAAAAAGGGATTATAGCAATGCCAGGACTCCACAACAAAATGGAGTTGCTGAAAGGAATAACAGAACCCTTATTGAAGCAGCAAGGTATATGCTTGCTGATTCAAAGTTACCTACCATGTTATGGACTGAAGCAGTCAGTATTGCCTGTTATGTTTTGAACAGGGTGTTGATAACTCATCCTCACAATAAGACACCTTATGAACTTTTGTCTGGCAAGATTCCCACCATAAGCTACTTTAAGCCTTTTGGTTGTCATGTGACCATCTTAAACACCAGTGATCATTTGGCTAAATTTGAAGGAAAGGCTGATGAGGGTTTTGTGATAGGCTATTCTGCTCATAGTAAAGCTTACAGGGTCTATAACATCTCTTCAAGGAGGATAGAAGAAACACTGAATCTGAGATTTTTGGAGGACAAGCCTAATGTTCAGGGAGCAGGTCAAGAATGGTACTTTGATCTTGACTATTTAACTGACCACTTAGGTTATACTCGTTATAAATCTAATCTTTCTGCAGTACCACAAGCTTCTCAAACTAACATTGCAGGCTCTTCAGATGATGAATCAGACTCAGATTGTGGTGAACAACTTATTGTTGTTCCTTCTTTTCCAACTAACCACTTTTCAGGTACCAAGGCCACAGATTATTCTGATGTAACTTCAAGTGATTTAGGGTATGCAGAAGAACTTGTGAAGCTTCAACGCCAAGAACATGCAGCAAAGCATGATGCTGAAAAGAATGGTTATGAATTCTCCAAAGAAACAGAGGAACTCTTAAGGTAGGCAACTATTGAAGCCCGCAGGCATTTTGATGCTGCTGATAATGTATCTATTCCTGCTGGTGGTGTGACTAATCCTGCTGGTCAGAAAGTTGCTGATGCTGTCAATTCTGCTGGTAATGGTTCAGTTGCTGCTGATATTGATTCTACTGGTAGTGTTCATGTTTCTCCTGCTAGTGATGTTGTTCCTGCGGTTCCCTCCACTACTCCATCTGTTGATACTCTGGGTTTAGATATTTCTCCCACCAGATTTCCAAGTCCATCTGACTTAGCCAATTCACAATATTCAAGCACTGAATTGGATGGCATTCATCATTTGTCAAGAAAATGCATTTTTGATTCTTCTTCCTATGATGATGACTTTGGTCCTACTATCAATAATCTGGCCACATCAGTTGATGTTAGTCCTAATGTTACAAAGAGGATTAACACAGTACATCTACAATCTCTAATTATTGGTGATCCTACTTCATCTGTGCAAACAAGAAGCAAGGTGAAGAAGACAAGTTTCGGTGAATCTGCATTTCTCAGTTACATTCAGGATCAACATAGGAACAATCACATAGACTATCATCATTGTCTATTTGCTTGTTTCCTCTCTCAAGTTGAACCTACCAGTGTTGCACAGGCTTTGGCAGATGATGATTGGGTAGCTGCTATGCAAGAAGAAATGCAACAGTTATTAAATCAAAATTTCTGGGAGCTTATTCAGTTGCCTCCTGGCAAGTATGCCATTGGCACAAAGTGGATTCTGAAGTGTAAGAGAGATGCAAGGGGGATTGTGGTGAGGAATAAGGCTAGGTTGGTTGCCCAAGGTCACAGACAAGAAGAAGGGATTGATTATGATGAAGTTTTTGCTTCTGTTGCTAGAGTAGAAGCTATCAGACTCTTCTTGGATTTTGCTTCCTTCATGGGATTCATGCTATATCAGATGGATGTTAAAAGTGCTTTCCTATATGGTGAAATTGAAGAAGAAGTGTATGTCACTCAGCCCAAGGGCTTTGTAGACCCACACAATCCAGATATGGTCTACAAAGTGGTTAAAGCACTCTATGGTCTTCATCAGGCACCTAGAGCTTGGTATGCTAGGCTTTCCTCATTCCTGCTGAAGCATGGTTACAGGAGATGTGCTATTGATAAGACTCTCTTTATCAAGAAGAACTATAGGGATATAATCCTTGTCCAAGTCTATGTGGATGACATTATCTTTGGCTCCACCAAAGAATCTTGGTGCAGGGAATTTGAGGAGTTGATGAAAAGTGAGTTTGAGATGAGTGCAATGGGTGAGCTTACATTCTTTTTTGGGCCTTCAAGTGCAGCAGAAATCAGATGGTATTTTCATTCATCAAGAGAAATATGTGCATGACATCCTCACGAAGTTTGATGTCGAACTAGTTAGGACTGCAACTACTCCCTATGAAGCCCCAAAGACTAAGTCAAATAATGAACCAGATCCTGATGTCAATGTTCACCTATACAGATCTATGATTGGTTCACTCATGTATTTGACTGCTTCCAGGCCTGATATTATGTTTGCAGTTAGTGCTTGTTCCAGGCATCAGGTCACTCCTTTGACTTCCCATTTGACTGCAGTCAAGAAGATTTTCAAGTATCTCAAAGGTCAAACTAAGTTGGGACTTTGGTATCCTAGAGAGTCTCCATTTGAGTTGGAAGCTTATAGTGATAGTGATTATGCTAGTGCCAACTTTGATCGAAAATCTACTACTAGGGGTTGTCAGTTTCCGGGAAGGAGTTTAATCTCCTGTCAATGCAAGAAGCAGACCATAGTGGCTACATCTTCTACTGAGGCTGAATATGTTGTTGCTGCTAGTTGTTGTGGTCAGGTACTTTAGATTCAAAATCAGTTATTGGACTATGGGTTCAATTTTATGAACACTAAGATCTTTATAGACAACCAAAGTACAATTTGCATTGTTAAAAATCCTGTTTTTCATCAAAGAACTAAGCACATAGAAATTCGACACCACTTTATCCGAGATGCTAATGAAAAACACCTTATTCAAGTGGTTAAAGTTCATACAGATGAAAATGTAGCTGATTTGTTGACTAAAGCTTTTGATGGTCCAAGGTTTCAATTTTTGGTTGTCCATATAGGCATGATCAACCCCTGATTGTTGTGTTTGAGGGGAGGATTATGCCTAAGGGGAGGTTTATGGATTAAGGGGAGGATTTATGTTTTATATTTTGTATATATTTATATATATGTATATATATATATATATATATATATATGTATATATGTGTATATATTAGTTTTGTATGTTCTGTGTTCTACTAACCATTTTGCAGATCTAGCATCAAACACACAATCAGTGACAAAAGATAGCAAAAGATTAAACTACAAAAGTCTTTTATTCATATAAAACACTGCATTCTTAGATGCAGTGTAACATTACAAGACTTTTTCATTACTGCTGCTTATTACATCAAGATTCCATCCTAACAAGCTTCACAAAAGATTCCTTCAGACTCCAGCTTCCATCTTCCAGGCACCTACTCAGGCCTCCTCTTTCCCCACTCTGGCATCCTCTGATGCTCTTTTCCTCACCTGTTGATGAACTCCCACACTGTCTTCGCAGCTAGACCAACCACTTGAGCTCTCTTCTCAGGGTTTGAGGTGGAGGGTCCTGATCTTGGAGTTGAAGGACCTGCAACTTGCACAGAAGGAGGTGGGACAATAGCAAGAGGAGCAACATTCATCACTGGTTTGGAAGAACCACCATGATCATCATCAATGTCAGAACTAGTGTGACTGTATCCATAGCCTGAAGGTGGGGTAGGCAGATCCTCTGAAGAAGTCGCAACAAATGGTGATGTACGAGGAGGGTCTCTGGACATGTAAGTCACACTGGAGTAACCACGAGGAAAGTAGTTTAACCATCCGTCATTGGATGGCTCACTCTCTGAGTCAGAAGAGATGTTGATCGGATGATTGGGAGAGTTACTCATTATGGTTTGACTGGAAATTGGTTGTGTTATGGTTATTTGGTTTATATGTGTGTTAATGAGGCAAGGGGTTGGTTAAATAGGCATAGTAAAGTTGGAATCTTTGGTTGGTAAAATTTATGGCTATAATTAATTGGTTGGTATTTGAATCAATAAAGGTTAAGTATGGTGACTGTAGATGCACAGTTATGTACAGAAGGATTTATCTTTTCTCCATTTTTCCTGGTAACATGATTGTTTCTACTGAAGGGCAATGGTTTCTGCTGGTAGCTTTGATATGGAAACATTGGTCACACGTTATGTCGTCCTACTGGTTGACTAGATGGTTTCTGCTGATTGACTTTTTATTGCTGCTGGTTTCGAAAAATTGCAAATTAAATATGGGATTTGATTAGAGTCAAAATTGGTCAAAGATTCTATGCGAATGTTTTGCCGATTTAAACGGTTATTTTAAGTATCTTACTTAAATAACCAATTATTGATATCCCCTAACATAATTGCTCAATTCCCTCTCATTTCAAACTAAGCTCCTTTTCAACCTTCTGAAATCAATCCATGGTGACACTGGCATACAAGGTCGATCACAATAAAGTTGCATTCTTGGAAAGAACCAAAGGAAGTGATGTGTATGATCCAATGGTAGATTTCCTTCTGCGTTCAAAGCTCAGGTATGCCCTAACCTTCTGTCCATCTATTGTTTATGACTCTCTAGTCAAGCAATTCTGGGCCATAGCTTATGAGAGATCTCCTGAGGGACAACTCATGGAGATTGTGGCCACCATTGATGGACAAGAGTGTGTTGTCACTGAGTCTCTCATAAGGACTCAGTTACAATTAGACGATGAAGGAGGTGTGTTTGAAAATAATATAGATGAAATAATCACTGGTTTGGCCAATATTGGGTATCCCACATATTGAAATTCATTTGGTATAAAAATAAATTTTGCCCTAAATGGAGGTTTTTGGTTCACACTCTCCTTCAGTGTCTTAGTCCTAAGTCTGGGGGTTGGGATCAGTTCTCTAGCTCTATTGCAAGCTATCATTTGTTTGGCTCAGGGGAGAACTTATAATTTTTAAAATATATCTTTGAGGAAATGCTTAGAAATATAAAGGATACCAAACATAAATTCTTAATGTATCCTAGATTTCTTCAGATGATATTAAACTTTGAACCCTCTGATAAAACCCCAAAAGCAATAAGTAAATTAACTGCCAAACTCTTTGCAACCATGAAAACCAATTTTGCTGGAGAACACAGGCCCTTGTTACTCTCTATATTGCCAAGTGGAAATGTAGCTGCTGGTGCAGGTATTCCTACTGGTGGCTAAGAGCCCATCATTGATGAGGCATCTGGTGGCCCTGTGTCACCAGTCCCCAATGCTGCTGGTGCCTCTGCATCAGTTTCAGCTGATATTGGGGCCTCCAATGCTCCTGATGCCTCTGCATCAGTTGCCACTGAAAACCAGCAACCCCCATCTCCTCCACCTGTTGCCCCACCATCACCAAGGGTTGTTGCTCATGAGGAGCTAGTTATTGCCTCTGAATCACAGGAACAAACTCCTGTTGAGACTGAGGTCAATCTTGACCAACCATTTGTCCAACCTTCTAGTCCACCTAGGCATAATTTTGAGGATGACACCAACTTTGGTGATGATTTTTATGTGTCTCCTCCCAGGTCCAATGAAGCTCCCAATACCTCAGGAAATCCTGCTGGTGGAGTTGAGGATCCTGATATTCTAATGAACAAGTCTAGCTTGCTCAACAGATATTCTAAGAAGGTTGATGATTTGGAGGAATGAGCTTAAGGAAACCAAGCAGACTTTGGGTGGTGCTCTTGTTAAGTTGCTTAAAAGGGTGACAGACTTGGAGGTTAGACTCAACAAGAGGAGGAGCAAGGTTATAATTTCTTATTCAGAAGAGGAACAATATACATAGAGGACACATATTGATCTGGATGCACTACATGTTTTGGCCTCTGTTTCTTTGGGAGAGACTGCAGCTCAGAAAGATCCAGAAGTTCAGGTTTTTAACAGGAGAAGGACTCGAAGGAGGAACTATCTAAATCTTAATGTTCTCAAGACTAGTTCTGTGGATCCTCCTGGTTCTTCTATTGCTGCTGATCAAGTGCAATCTCAACCTGAATCCGTTTCTTCTGACAAGGGTGCTGAGGTTCAAGTTTCTTCTGATGCTGCTGAGATTTCAGTTCCTTCTGATAGTGTCCCTGATCCTGCTGATAAGCCTATCCATGTTGATCCTTCATCCATTGCTTCTGAGATACCAGCATCTATTCCTTCTGACCCCAAGGTTACTTCTGAAGATGTTAATGTGGGTATTTCTTTAGTAGATAAGGGGAAGGCTCCAATGGTTGAAGAGGAAGTGGATCCTGCTGCTTTCAAGGCTGAACAGGAAAGGCTTTTTAGACTTCATGAGCTTGCAAAGGGTGACAGGGAGGTAGCAGAGAAAGTGAAGGCTACATATGATGCAGAATTTCAAACTCACACAGTTCCTGACATCACACCACAGAGAATGCAAGAATTGGATGAGGCGGCTTTACACTTCTCTGATGCCGCATGGCACTCAATTGTGGCTGGAGTTACTTCTAATACATCTCTTGCTCAGTCCATCTTGGGGGGGTGCATTTGATTCTGATTAAAAAAATAATAATAATAAATAATAATAATAAATAAATAAATAAATAAATAAAAACACTACATATTTTGTATATATTATCTGCATACTAACTTTTCTTTGAGGATCTTGTTGTATAGTTGTGTAACATATATGGTAATCAACTCACCATGTCTTTGACAAGAAAGAGTTGACTCACCATGGGGGTACAGCTCTGGTGGGCATTCCTCAAATCTGTTGATAGTTGCTGATTTACTAAAAATCAGAGGGTTATCAATGTACCCTGGTCTCACACACCAAACATTGGCTACTTCATGAGCAAACGGCTCTGGTAAAGAGATATCAAATCCGTTGGATGGTTGACAATTTTCCAATCAATTGTATAGTGCTCAACTCACCATGTCCTCATAGATGAAGAGTTGGCTAGCCCACAAGTTCATGGCTTGTGGTAAAGGCAGTGGAATACCATGACTAGTCCTGAGTTCACGGCTTCAGGTAAAGACAAGTCAAATCCGTTGATGGCTGTGATGGTTTGCCAAAAATCATTAGGGTTTTCCAACACACCGTTAATTCACGTTCTAAGTGTTGGACTGGTTATTGGTTCACCAGGGTGATGTCATGATTCCACCAAAGAACCAGCTATCCCAAGAGTGAGTAGCTACTTGGTAAAGGGTCATCAAATCTACTCAGGTTACTATAGTTGTTGGATTCTGATGCTGCTGCATAGGAGCTGCTGATGGATCTTTGTACGTTTATGCTGATACTGGTGGTTCTAGGAGTTGCTGTTGGTTCATACTATTGCTTCAGTTGTTGTGGTCTTCAATCCTCTTGCACGTTCAAGATCTATCTGGAAACTTGAAGTTAACATGGTCAAATTCAAGTTTAAGGGAGGATTGTTAGGAATTATTGTAACAGTGGGTTCCTGCTGATAAAGGTTCCTGCTGATAGTTTTAGTATTCCTGCTGATAGTGCAGTTACTGCTGATAGTTATTAGGTTTCCGTATTATTAGTATTTAGTTAGGATATGCATGAGTTAATTTAGGAAGAGATAATGCATATCTTTTACGTGTTTTGTAAGTTGCAGAATTAGGGTTTCTGGTAGTATAAAAGAAACCTGCGGCTAGGGTCTATGTACGCTTTTTCAAGAACATTAGTGAATCAACATAGATCCATAGAGGATCAAGTAATTTGTGTTTATTATCTTCTTAAACTCTTGTGCTTATATTTCGCGTAAGCATAAGTTTTATAGAGGTTCTCCATAGTTTGCTTGTGATTACACAGGTTTACTATACATTCATTAAGGCTCTTAAGATCTATCTGGGACTGATCCAACAATTTAAGTTACTGAACTTATAATAATTGACATTTATATTATCATTCTATAATTTCAATATTAATATTAGTGACTTGAAAACAAATTTTTAGATAAGTTATGTAATATAAATGTCGTGTTTTACAAGTTCAGTGATGTGCACGATATCTTTATAAGTTCAGTGACCGAAATATCATATTTAATAAGTTTTGTAACACAAATGAACAAAATGAAAGTTCGTTACCTTAGACGTATTTTTTTTTTAAAGTTTCAGCGACATATTATATATTAATAGTGTTAATATATATTAGATATTAACATTGTTAATTTAAGAATGTTATTACGGATGGATATTACATTCTTAAATTCTATTCACATAGAACAAGAAGCCGTTTAACAATGGCCAAAATGAAATATCAAATATGTATGGCTTTTAAGACGGTTAACGGTGGAATGTGGGTGATCCATCACTCTCACCTCCCTCCTTCACGCTTATACCCCATTACCACCCCATCCTCCCTTTTTTGTGTAGTAGTTTGGTGGTGCTATTTTGTGTTACGTATGCCCCATTACCACCCCTTCTCCCTAGTTTTGTGTAATAGTTTGGTGGTGCAAACCATCAAGCGGTTTGTCAACTTTTTTCCTTTTTATTTTGTGTTTGTGAGGTACGTTTGTATAAAGTGGATATTTTATGTGTTTGGTTTGATAGTCGCTACTGCATTTATTTAACGGTAGATTTAATGATGTGCTAAATGGTGATGTGATGAGTGGTTAGATAATCATCGCTTCCAGCAATGGTTTTAAAGGCTCGCAATGGCCTCGCAAAAGTGTGAGGCTTGGTCATGTCGTTACGCCATGCCGCCACGCCGCTTTATGTTACGTCTTTTGTAAACTCGATATATATAAAATATGATATAAATATATAAATATGTTCATATTTTGTGACGTCTTATGTCACGCAAAAGCTTCGTTTTAATTGTAAAACATGAAGCTTGATCATGTCATTACATCACGCCTCACATTATTTATAACGTTGGCGATAGTAGGTCACGAATCAAAACAAGTCGTCTTGGGTTAATTTGACTAGTCAAAATTTAACACCTGTTTATGGTTCTTCTCGATGTATAGTTGATTGTTTGCTATAGAAAAATCACCATGACACACACGTGTGTATAAATAAACTCAATAGTGTTCCTGAATCAGAATCCACGTAATAACTAAGAGCACATGGAGTCATCTCCTACCAAAATAAAAATGACGAACTAGCTGATATTTCTTACATATTTACTAGCGTCATAAAAATATATTAGTTTACACACATGGTAATTGAAATTTATCAAAACATAAAGTATGAGACACACTAAAAACATACCTATGCAGTTTAAAATACAATATTTGTATTTTTAATACATCACAATGTGTATTGTTTAATTATGTTTCATACCAACTTGAACTCTTTTAACTATTTGGTACCAGTTAATATATGGTAGTACTGAAAGGATCACAAAGTTTAGGGTCCGTTTGGTTTGTAAGTGGGTTTAGAATTAGATTTGGATTTGAGATTGGTTTGAAAGAAAAGAATGAAAAAAGTAGATATGATTGTTGAATAAACTTGTTTGTTACAAGAAATTTTATGTGAACTAGAATGACAATTTATAAATTATTTAAAAACATAAAAGTTTAAAATAATGTGAGAAAATATATATAATAGTATTAAATAATTCAAAACTAACTAAAAGACATTCATATGTGGGACCACTGTTGGAAAGAAAATGACCATTTGTGTCAGTTGCAGAAGGAATCAAGCTTAAAACCCACCGATCTCATATGGTTTCACTTTTTTCGAATGAATCCTCATTTTGAATCCTATCACCTCATAACAAACACTCACACTCATATATGAATCCATTCCATCAAAGACACACCCACTTAACAAACGGACCCTTAGTATTGGTTTAGAGATTCCATTTTTCTTTCTGAGGCTTTCAACCATAGTTGTCAGGATCCCGATCCTGATCTTAGGATCTTACGATTTTACGATACTGCAAAGCAAAAACGATCCGAATCCTACATAGGATCTTTGCAAGCTTAAGATCTTATAGGATCCCGATCTTTACCATACGTTTTTACGATCTAATCCGATCCGATCTTACTTTTCTCGAATTACAAACTAAAAAACTACAAATTTATGGGTTGTTTGTTTGTAGAATTCAAAAAACAACATGTTAATCTTTTTAAACATTTTATAATCATAATTTAGGACAACATTTATATGAAACATTCATAGTATTTTATGGTTATAATATATTAGAATTTGTAGATTAGTATAAAATTACATAAACTATTAAGAAATAACATTAGAGTAGGATCTTAAGATCCCGATCCGATCTTACGATCACGGTCTTGCAAAGATGAAAACGATCCTGGGTAGGATCCCGATCTTGACAACCTTACTTTCAACTATAGTTTTCTCATGTTTTTATGATAAAAATGAAAGACAAATAGTACATACACAAACAAATTTTAAAAAAATACCCGCACAATGACATGTCAATGGAGTTGGACCAATAAGAGCATCCATAATGCAATAAGTCTTTGATGACTTATTGCATTTAATGCATTAAATGCAAACTACATTTAATACATACAACTTTGAAAAAAGACTTCAAGTATATCAAGTCTTTCTAAAAAGTCTTTTAAAAAGCCATCAAAAAGCTATCAATGCAATGCATAAAAAGTCTTTCAAAAGACTTATTGAAACAGTGAAAAGCTATTCTTAGTTTTGGCATTGCGGATGCTCTAATGTTGAATGATGTTTTCTCTTTCATCTTTTTCATCCACCATATCTTACTATATTTTAAAGCATGAATGTTTTCTAAAAATAAAAATACTTAAAATTCAACATTACTTAAAACGTCAATACTAATTAAAACACATTTTCTAACATTAATTTCTCTACTACATAAGTTACAAGTCTTAAAACTTTATGTACAAAATACAAAACACTATTAAGATATTTAATATAATCAATTAATTAAATGGTGAATAAATACAATTAATGCAGTTATTAAAACACTTTTTACATAATAAATACAAATTATCAAGCATATTGTACAACCAATTTACACACAATTCCTGCATTAAATGTCACTAATACAAATAATAAAGCACATTATACAAATATTCAAGGTCGAACGAACAACGGGTCAAATGTGCTCGAGCCCGAAGGGGCACGGGCCAAACGGGCTCAAGCTCGAACGAGCACAAGCCAACGGGCTTGAGCCCGAACGAGCACAGGCTAAACAAAATACATGATTTATCGAATTTTTTTATTTCAAAGTACCGCCGCCGCAACGCGCGGTACCTGCTAGTATACATTACACATGTATGTATGGGGAAAAAATTTGTAAACTTTTTGTGATGTATCATGTAGCTTTGTACCAGGATGAAGTTAATGCGGAACAAAACCGTTACCTATGATAACATATATAGTTCCAACTTCCAAAATATCTTCTACCGATGACAATTTATAAATTTAAGGTGTAATTTATCACAAATTGATGATAAACCACTAGCTATGAAAATGAAACTACCTTAGGGAGGAAGTGGTTACCTAATACCCAACACTACCTAAATTACCACGTCACATCTATCCAATAAAAATACTTCAACTCAAAACTACCCAATTCTACCCTAACACTACCCAAATTGGTGGGAGTGGTACCCAAACTACCCAATTCGGTTTCACAAGCCAAAACCCACCGTTGGAATCACTTTTTACCATGCAAACACGTTCGGTTTCACAAGCCGAAGAACCCACCGAATTCCCCTACCCGATCGGGACGGGGCGGTGTTGCCGAAGAACCCGATCGGCACCGACCCCAATACCGAACCCACTCCCTCCCCTCTTATAAATGAACGAACATTTGCCAGCTCGCATAAAAGAATGTATAGACCAGAGCGATTATTCATCATAATTACATTGCTATTGTGTGCGTTATAGATGGTGTTTGTTTTTAGCTAATGTGACGGGCTTATGAGAATATGAGGTAATTGAACATTTGATAAACTCAATTTCAGTGGCTTATAAGCTTATTAACTTGAGCTTGTGACTGATTTTAGCTCATAAGCCCAATAAATAAGTTCATAAACCACTCAAATTTTCAGGAAGTTCATAAACTAATCAAATTTTCAATAGTCACAAACATGCCATTAACCTTATTCAAATTTCAAAGTAAAAAAGAAATCGTTTTTGAAGGACATCTTTCAATCAATGGATTAGTATCTCAAAGACACGATTACCCCTAATTCAAATGAAATTATGTGTAACATCACGTAAACTTGAGCTAACATGAGTTGGTTTTGTACTTTTGTTTCATGTCACATGGTTTACTACATGTTATTTTGAACTTTAAATGATTATTATGTCTAGTGCACATGAACTTCTATGCAATTTGAGTTGCATTTTATCAATAACTTTACAGGATCCTAGAGTTTACATTACTAAATACAGTAATAAGCTGAATAAATCTTCCCTTTCGTTTTTGACATGATGCAAAACCAATGTATGTATATTTGTGGGGTACCTGGGTATGTACAACTAAACCATGAAACTTTGAAGGGAGGCTGAGATCAAGCTTAATTCCCAGGGTAACTTCGTTCACATGATCAAGTCATCAAGATACGGAGAGATGAATGGTATCTTTATGACCTCCAAAGCCACAAGAAACGATACGATCCACAGTGGAAGAATCCATAAGAACACCGCCTTCAAAATATTCTTCCCTGATAAAAGTAAAATATATATAATTTCTGTTTTTTTATTTTTTTATTTTTTTATTTTTTGCACAATACTGCTTTTCAATAATGGGATAACATAAGCTTATATAAACTTCATTGGAATCAAACTTACAACGGGGTTGTTTAGCATTGGATTTTGAAAGTGATTGTCTAACTATTGCATTTTCAAGTCACAAATAATTATTTTCTAGTGATTCTGATTATTTAGCGATCAAATATCAGTTTTAATTTAATCCAATAATTACAACTTTAAACAGTAGAAGCACATCCAAACATCATCTCTAGCAGCCCATTTTGTTGCAGCTAATTATCTGATTCAGATTACTATACGCTGACAGTCCCTTTCAAGAAGCAATGCCATACATCCTTAAAGTAAAAATTCAAACTATACTGATATATGATTATCAAATCTAAGCCTTGGAACAGAATATTATGAACGAGGTGCAACAAAACATGTGTATTCTATAAATTAACTTTTTTTTTTTGAAAAGGGCTGTGAACTAACTAAATACGTCCATCAACTTAAGAGAAATGATATAAAAACATTTTGTTGGTTTATGGATATATCTAATATGTGTATGTCCGGATTCGAACTCGAGATCACGTGATTGCACACTTTACGTATGAGACTCGATGTTTAAATAATTAATATAAAATGTTATGTTTAATTATTAAATTCACAATAAACGACTTAACGAGCGATAAGTTCTTATCGAAAGTGACTATCGGTCGTTAAATGTCAACGGGATATGAAGAAAAGTAAACAAGCCAAGAGACGGTTTTAGGAACCCTCTTTTGGGCTTGTTTTTTGCCGAAACTATGGAATCCCACATCGGAAACCATAGTAAACTTGACATCTACCATAAGGCTATAAATACATTCCCTTGTATTCATCCTTTGGTACACTAGATTTCAATAGAGGGCCAATCTTCTTCTTTTCTTCCCTTTTGTCTTGGTCGACGAGTGAATCCCCATTGTAAAGGATTTACGAGTGACCTTGAGCATAACAAAGATGTTTGGTTATTCTATTGTGATCAAGAACTAGCATTCGCATCGAATCGCTAATAGTACGTGTGTACAAAAACGTGGTGTAACACACTATTGTTACATCAATTGGTTTGAATTGAAAAACGGTAAGGGTCAATTCGTTAAACCACATAAACCCTAATTAGGGTTCTTGAATTGAAGAGATCTAGCCAATTGCAAGAGGTATGTTACGTTTTATTTTCAGTTAATTAATTGCTATTATATTCTAAGTCTTCCGCTGTGTACTCTGTGATGTCTACATGTTATTATTTGTATATCATGTATCTTAAACTTAACAGTCGCATCACGAGCCTTGTATAACAAGTAATTAATTACTGAAACACATAAAATAAAATAAACTGCTTGTGTTATTATTTGTATGCGTAGATCTAGGGTTTGCAAAACCTAAACCCTAATTTTTTAGGGGGGGGGGCGTTTTTTTGGTGCCCTAATTAGGGTTTTGTAAACTAAAGTTTTAATTGGATTAGAAACCCTAGGATGCATGAAATTTTATGTGTATTGCGTAACTCTGTTTAATTGCATTAATTGTTAAGTGTAATTTATGTCCATGATAATTACATGCATGTTTTATTATGGATCTGCTTTTATTGTATGTCTTTCTTGATTAAGTGATATACACTAAATATTATGATAGGTCTAAAATTGGGGAAGACCTCAATTACTATTATTATATCAATTATGTGCTATGTGGTATGTGTTTAATTTTGACTTACGCAATCGATGAATCGATGCATGTGGCTCACCTTGTACATTATGTCAAACGGGTGAAAGTCTTAATTAAACATGTACATATTGACAGATCTAGAATTGATTATTAATAAGATTTATCAAAAGGTTTGCATGTGGCTATTTGATATGCATGACTTATTTTTGTTATGCATTCATTGTTTATATGTTTATTTTAAAATACTTGCTTGTTTGTTATGTGTAATAAGGGTATTTTTACTAGAAAAATAAACTGACCTAAACAATGGTGAAACATGTATTTTTAAGCATAGTAATCATAATCATTTAATTGATTGGTGACTTTGGTACAAATGGTCTGAACGGCTCACCCACTATAATGTACTATAAAGGGGTTAATAAAGAAGTGCGCACAGTCACACTGAAATGATGTCTAAGGTTATGCTTTAGCGCTTACCTGGTCCTCTGCCCCCTGTTAGTTCGAATGGAGCTACTTAGTAAGCCATTATATGTGCAAGCTCATCTTAAGGGCGAATTAGTTTTAATTCCATGCGCCACTTCGGTGGTAATTACCCGAAACACTAAGTGTTTACACTTATGCAAAAGTACGGTATAATGGATGATAATTAACACTAAATTCCTTGATTGGTGAATCCAATACCTCAATTAAAGTTTGATGATGAAAAGCTTATAAATTAAAACAAGATATAAATGTTTTAATAAAACCTATGTTACGAAGATGAATGCATGACATCTTTGTACATATTTGATTTGACATCAAAATTATTACCCTTTAATTTAAGTTATATGCCACCCAACGAAACGGAAACACCTAAGATTATTTTTTATTTGCGTGAGAACGTGACTTAGATCGTAATCAAAGGGTAAAATGTCCACGTGTCGTGAGAACGGGCATGGACGATTTTGCAGTTTCTTAAGTTGGACAACTTAATTGAGCTTCGTAATGAGAACTGACAACTCAAGGCATAAAATGGGGATAAAACATGTTTACATGGCAATTGAAATTGGCTAAATGTAAATCCCATAAATCTAGGAGTTGCAATTTGAAAATTGGCAATTGAGGTATGACTCGTACCATTTTGAATACTTTCATTACTAGCAGATCAACTGATGTGATGAAAATATGTCAATTTGGATCCTAGTTTTCAATGAAAATTAAATGGTTATATGTTTATGAACCATGGGGATTTTAATTTTCTTGAAAAGGTTAATTATCGAAAATACTAAAATTGAATTTTGTAATTCTTTTGTATGTATAAATGCAACATTTAACCGTAAACGAGGTTTAGTCTTTGATCAGTAAATTAATCCATTATGCTTTCAAACAAATGTTTGATCGAGAATAATTTATCGAAAAGACAAACAAAGTCTCTTTTCCATGGGAGAAGCATGAGACTCAATCATATTCCTTTTCATGAATGAGAAAGGTATAATAGGAAAGTTTGAATTGTCTAAATTCTAATGTAAATCATAGCAATGAATTGCACATCATATTTTCCATAAAGATTTCATTACCCTCATTTGGTGAATGAATCCTTTTGTAACAACATGAATGTTGGTTAACTGGAAAACATGTATATGAGTTACTAAATTAGAAGTTAGACTATTTGCCTCGAAAATTGGTAAAAGGCAAGTTAAGGAAGAAATTGCATAGCCAATTTTCAAGTTAATAACATTGATGGATAACCCATCATTCACAGAGTAGAATACACCTTTTAGTACCCAAGTAATGATTACGTATGGTTCTTCAAAGGTGTAGGAAAGTAAAAAGCAAGCAAGTTGTTTTCACCGGTTATGCAACACTTACAATGTTGTTAGATTCAGTGGGAGCATTTGTGTTGCATTACTGAATAAGAAGTTATTTTATTGATTTCTAATTCAGTGGGAGCTACTAGCCTTATTTCCTGTGTAGTAACCCAGATTATCTTCAAAGATAATTACTTTCCAATTGTAGGCACTTATGTTTTAAGGAGAGTCATGTGCGTTTCCTTACTAATCAATATAGTCCTACATCTACTTGTTATATCTATGACACAAATCATATTAATCAAATAAACGAACGTGTATCGTGTTGTTTATCTGCTACATGATGTTGTTCCATGCACAAGTGGGAGAAATCTTTATTGTGTGCAAGGTACAACACATATTAATATGATTTAAATGGATTCTTTTGACTGTAAAGTAAGAGAATAACGTTCTAATAGGAAGTATACATTTAAATATGTATGATTGCCCTATTAAGAACATATGTCAAGATGATAACAAAGACTACTTTATTTTAAATATTTATGTCATTCAATATTTAAGAAACACTTGTAGTTACAATTTATGTTACGTGAGAACGTGAACTAGATTGTAGCCCAAGGTAAAATACCCACGTGTCGTGAGAACGAGCATGGATGATTTTGCAGTTTCTTACGTTGAAATTTTCATGGGATGACATAATTAAATGAAGTAATCTAATACTACTTTGAATTTAAGTATTCGTTGAATGACTTAAATATATGTAGTAAATATTAACTTGAAATTATTAATTGAAACCCGAGGTGGTGTTCATAATTACTTTAATTATACATGTTTATGATTTCTTTCTAAAGTCACAAACATGAAGTCTTTTAATACAAGACTTACAATATAAAGTAAGACGTTAACTTGCTATGTTTTAAGACATATGCATGAAGTCAATGAGTTGATCAATGACTTATAACGTATATGGGGATTATAACTGTTATGTCTTTTGACTTGGTCAAAAATACTTGTGTTATAATGCATGCAATTGACTTGGTAATTCTATTGTACCATTAAGTTTTACTTTGTTGGTAAATAGGTAAGCCAAATAGTATATGGTTATCTTAAATATTGTTAGATTATCTTACAATATTAATTCTAATGAAATACCATAGACTTATGGTATGTTCAGTTAGAAGAATCAAAATCTATTGGCATGTTTGATTCAAGATAACTATAGTTTTTCCACATGTTATCAAGGTTAGTAGATTGAGTATAGATTGAATATACTCAATAAGACTCCAACCTAGAAGATTGATAAGACGCCATTTGTTTATGAAATGTGATGAATCACATTAAGTCTTATAAATGAAGTTCTGAATTTGTTAAACTACTTGTAGAGTGAGTTGTAACAAAGTAATGTCAGGAACTGTCATTGTTTTTTTTGTAATATCCCAAAAGAGAACAATGTATTGTTGCTCTACTTGATAAACTATTTAAAGGTAATCTTTAAATTGTTAAAGGCAAGTGGGAGTTTTGTTTAGATCTTGAAAGATTAAATTACAAAATATATAATCTTCTGAAATGCACTAGCAAAGATCATGGTGAGGCTAAACATGTAAATGATAAACCTCAATATGATGGAATTGTCATTCATAGATCCGTAAGGATATCTCAGATATTTAATATGCTGAGGAATATGAGTTACAGGATCATGGTAAGCCTGTTAATCATAATGATAAATTTACCAAATGTTGAATTGTGGTAAATCAATCATACTATGAATGTTGAGATGATGTCCATAAAGATAATCAACTTTAGATACTTGGTTTATCTTAATGAAGATGATTTTCTTTAAACGATGAAAACCCTAGTGGTTTATATCTTTGTGTAGAAATCATATGGACAATATTGTACACGTATTTAATGTATGTCTAGTGATAATAATATTAATCATATTTAAGCAATTAACTATGATTGAATATTCTTTCTTAGATACATTAAATAGAAGTATAAAGATTATAATTGTCATACTTAGTTTCATTGATATGAAATTTTGACTATGAATATCAAAACTCTTTGTTTTGGAATTACTTTTGCGAGGACGATAAGTAATACAAAGTAGTTTTATTAGTTCAAATAATCTTTAAATATGTACAGAATGCAAGAATCCATAAATGGATATATGCATGCATCTAGGAGATGATTCTTATGTTTAATATTAAATCCATGTTTGATTTAATAATTAAAATAAGATAGCTCATAAGTATTCCTGAAAGCTAGTGGGAGTATTATTTTCGTAAATCTTATATGTTGTATGGGCAACTACATTCCACCTAAATTAAGTTTTAGTTGGGAATGAAACTTCGTTTGTAAGATTTGGAAATAAGACATACAACCTTGGAATATATGTTTATTGTTATAAACATATGCGCTAAATAAATGAGTCTAATAGAATATGATGAATACATATCTTTGACGAGATAGAATATGAATGAGATCTTAAAGTCTAACTTGAAGATTCATTTTGTACATCATATTGTGTATAAGGTTGTTGTATCATGCTTGATTACAAGATGATTTAACAACATTGTAATATTTATGTTTGGATTTAGAATTGCATTCCTCAGCCTGGAGTTGCTCCCAGATTCTATACAACAATTGTTATGTAATTGTTATAGTCAACAAACTTGAAGTTTGAATGGCACTAAACAAATAATATTCAAAGTTTACGGATGTTTAAAGAGCATATTGTTGTACACAATGATGCTGGTATAATTGAGATGACACTCAATTCTAGTCATGGTATCCTTGATAATGACCATGTTGACTAGTTATGCTCAACTAAGAGCATAGTTGCATTATATATTAAAGAATAAAGAATACTTTTAAACTTTAAAGTTTTGAAAGATGATTGTCATCAAGGTGGTTCTGGTTATCACGCACCTTATGGAATGATATGACAATATCAAAATATGTGTAAACACATACAAGAAATTCACTTATTGAATTCTTGAAATAAGTATTCTCAAAATTCCTATAGATCAAAGTTAGTTGAAATTATGCCTTGTCAACAAGTATGATTATCATGACTTGAGGCAAAATTCATTAACTAAGAATTATCATGCATTGATCTATTTAGTATTTGGATAAAGGATATTATAAACATTATTATTCAAATGAAATAAAGTATTTTGTTATGTTTATTATTCATTTATTATGATGTTATCCTGTATTTGCATGTTTAAATCCTTGAATAACTTAAGTTATTCTAAATAGTCCGTTGTCGATCAATAACATGGGAATGATATTGAATTAAGACAAATCTGAGTATTAGTTAGAATATACTTGAAAGTATATTGATGCGTAGCATGACTAATTTCAGATGATATTCAATGGATTGAATATAGGACTTATCCCAACCACATGATGGTACTTTATGGATCTTAGTCATTAAGTACATCATGAATATTTATCCTCTGACTTGAGATACCATAGAAATGTCATGGATGTAGTGCATTTCTGTGAGGCAATCTAACGCTATACGTAACTGGTAGTTATAAGGGTTGTTTTCAGAAGTGTTGCGAAATTTATGAATTCTGCTCGTAGTCAAAACGGGATTTGTTTCCTTCAAATTTATTTTGAAGTATAATACTGCTGGGCCCCTCGTAGGGTTGTCAAGATGTTTGCATGGCCATGCCCAAGGTCTTCTGGAATATGTTCAGAAGAATTGGTAATCTTGATCAATCATATAAAGCGAGAAACAGAATAGTTAATTAAGAAATGAGTGAGATCCATATTCTTATTAACATGGTATTAGAAACAAAAGGATAAGTATGATGATGAATCATCAAAAGGTTTTTCCAGGAAACCATACTCGAGTTGTTCTGGGGTCATTGGCGTGTTGCTAGATGCTAACCAATGTCATTACGCATACTAAGATATCTCCAAGTGGGAGCTGTTGGTTTATGGATATATCTAATATGTGTATGACCGGATTCGAACTCGAGACCACGGGATTGCACACTTTAAGTATGAGACTCGATGTTTAAATAATTAATATAAAATGTGATGTTTAATTATTAAATTCACAATAAACGACTTAACGAGCGATAAGTTCTTATCGAAAGTGACTATCGGTCGTTAAATGTCAACGGGATATGAAGAAAAGTAAACAAGCCAAGAGACGGTTTTAGGAACCCTCTTTTGGGCTTGTTTTTGGCCGAAACTATGGAATTCCACATCGGAAACCATAGTAAACTTGACATCTACCATAAGGCTATAAATACATTCCCTTGTATTCATCCTTTGGTACACTAGATTTCAATAGAGGGTCAAACTTCTTCTTTTCTTCCCTTTTGTCTTGGTCGACGAGTGAATCCCCATTGTAAGGGATTTACGAGTGACCTTGAGCATAACAAAGATGTTTGGTTATTCTATTGTGATCAAGAACTAGCATTCGCATCGAATCGCTAATAGTACGTGTGTACAAAAACGTGGTGTAACACACTATTGTTACATCAATTGGTTTGAATTGAAAAACGGTAAGGGTCAATTCGTTAAACCACATAAACCCTAATTAGGGTTCTTGAATTGAAGAGATCTAGCCAATTGCAAGAGGTATGTTACGTTTTATTTTCAGTTAATTAATTGCTATTATATTCTAAGTCTTCCGCTGTGTACTCTGTGATGTCTACATGTTATTATTTGTATATCATGTATCTTAAACTTAACACATTTACCTACAACGCATACGTGAACTAAATAGAGAAAGCACAGTAAGAGATGATAAACTACCAGTAGATCGATTTGAGCCTTCAGTTTTATCAAGGATCCATTCACCAGTCTCTCGTAGTTTCTTCTCCACATCCCCTTCTGTTTTCCCAATAGAATTCGACAAAATTGTATCAAAAAAAGTCTTTTCCTGCTCAGATTCCCTGCTAGTTGGATAGGCACATAATCATAATCCTCAAACTTATTAAGTATGTGCTGAAAAATCTAAGAAAATCATTTAAACTGAAAAAAATACTACAACAACCAAATACTCGAGTTCATGTTAAAATCTTAAACAAAGTGAATCCTTCATATTACTGACTAAGTACTTGTTAATTGCAAATCTAATAACCTTAATAAATCGGGTAAAAGGGGTAAACAAATGAGGATTTCCGTGTTCAGGTTACCCGGGGAGGGCAAGTCTTTGACTTAGATGTTTGTGGCCTAACGGAGGTATCCCCGTGACCGTTTCCGACCCTTTCCCTAGCCATCCCCAAATGCCAATAATTGTAAGCTTGCGTGTTTTCTGAACAAGTAAATATGATACTTATATTGGCCAAAAGCGCAAATTACACGTATTTTCTCCTACAATTGTTTTGCACAATTTGAGGTGTCAAACAATTGAAAAACTCTTTAGTTTCACAAAAGGTAAATTTTTCATATAAAAAGACAAACACCATATAAATAAAATGCATGTTTGTCAAATGACGATATTGGTTAGTAACAAATTACAGCATCTAAAAACAATGGTGGCTATTTGCTTCTTTAATGGCAAATTCGCTATTTGTAGTCTTCTTTAGTGGCAAATCAAGGTCTTCCAAAAGATCGTTGCAAATTTGCTCTTTTAACCAAGTTCGTTTAAGCAGTACTCATACTTCACAAGCATTAAACAATTTAATCCTGTATTATTTACACAGTTAGATAAATAATAAAAGTAAATACTTGCCGGTTGATGTCACGGTCTTTGAAAATACCAGCACCAATAGCGCGTTCTATTTCTGCAACTGATGGTTTCTTCTGCAGTTGTTTTCCAGCAGGAACTAAGGGTGGTTGCAACGGAGCACCAGTGCTGCTTCGTCGAACTTGAGGTTTAGTATCTGGTTTACTTTTATCTGAAAGACAGAAGACAATGGGAGCTCTGTTAATAGAGATGCAATTTGAGGCTAACATATCTTTTGCTCTGTAACCACCAGTTCAACAACCATAACGGTAATAGAAGTGGGAATAGATATTATTCATTAAGTTATCCTGACAAAAGTACAAGCAAGTCCAATTCTTTTAAATAATGCCCAATTAGTCCCTGTATAAATCAGCTCAAAACATATAACAAGCCGAGCTCGAGTTTAAAAGAGATCAACTTGAAACTAAAACTACTGTGGTTTTCTCCCTTCCTACGTACATGATAACAAATTTGGTCTTTTTGATACATAATTTGTATACACTATAGTCGGCTAGCATCTACATAATTTTCGTAAATACATTATTATTTTAACAGAATAAGCACACGGCCACGAACACTCAGTCAAGTATGTTTTCTTGTTCTTCCAAAAGAATGAGAACTAAGATCTTCAGCTTGTCATTTGGAATTTCGTTTACATATAAAACTTGATCAACATTTCGCTACAAAAAATGAGACAACAGTAGTACAACATCGCCATTTTCTAATAATCATCAAACATGATAAACACTTTGCAAAGTTTTATTCTATTAAGTAGGCAATGTTCTAAGCAAATTAAGAGCACGTTCCCACTGTGGACTTTTCGAAAGAACAATCCTCCTCAACACCGGCACTGCCCCTGCAGCCAAAATAGCCGGATGATTCTCAGCATCCATACTCAGATTATAAAGTATAGCCAAGCCAGCATCCACCGCCCTACCATTTCCATCTTCGATTAGCTTAACCAATGGAAAAATCCCGCCTTGATTTGCAAAAGCCCGTGTCGAATCCACAACCCCTTCAGAGATTATCCTGTTGAGTTCTATAACCGCAGTTTCTTGGGATTCAGGAGAGTAATTATCTTGAATTTGCTCTATTAGTCTTGGGATTGTTTCGTAGAGCATAACCTCAGTATTGATTGGATTTTCTGAACCAAGTTTGGTCGGGCCAGATATAAAGCTGAGTTTGACAAGGCACGCAGCTATCCAGTCTTTGTATTGAAGTGGGATTTTTGACGTGAGAATTTTACGGAGGGAGTCGGTGAGTGTGGATGCGTTTATATTTTTTTGGAAATGTTCAGTGTCAAGCAGGCGGGTGAGTAGCCGTGATGCTGTGGATACAGCAAGACCAGCTTCTTCGATTTCTAGGGTGTCTAATTCTGACTCTTGAAAGTCATATTCGGCTTCCATGTCTTCTTTCCCTGAAAATGGTTGAAACTTTAATACAACTAGCAGCCTAATTGCACATAAAGGTAACAACTTTTGTCCAATTCTATTTTCGTTAATTATCTTTTTTTTCAAGAAAAACCATAAAAAAATTTCAAATATTTTGCGTTACTGACATGTAAGTAACTTTGACAATGGTTGAAACTTTAATACAACTAGCAGCCTAATTGCACATAAAGGTAACAACTCCAATTTTATTTTCGTTAATTATCTTTTTTTTAAGAAAAACCATAAAAAAATTTCAAATATTTTGCGTTAATGACATGTAACTTTGACCAGTCAATTTTCCTGATGAGGCGCTGACATGGCGCCCGGAGTACTAAGACGTAAATTAGCTAGTTAAAAAAAAGAAAAGAAAAAGACATACCGTTGAAAAACTTCTGTTGAAAGAGGGTGTTTAAAGCAGATTCAATATCAATGTTTAAAGCAGATTCAATATCAAGTGATGTGATTTTCTCTCTGCAACTCTCAAATGTTGTCAGGAATTCAAGAATTGAAGCTGCTTTTGTTTGCAAAACCGGAGAAGAAGTTGTTAAGATTTCAACTAGGCGAGAAATGAATGTAGAATCTGAAAGGTCCTTCTCTCGAATGGTTTCCGAGCTGCATAAATAATACCAAGATCCATCAAAACATAAACCTAGAGGTATCAAAATGGGTGATTTAGGCGAGATAGCAGGTTAAAACGGGTATTTGTTTGGTACAGGTAAAAAAAAGGTTGCATAGACATGAAACACTTTGTCCAAATGTTTTTAATTTCTAATAAACGATTAGTGATCAAAATATGATCGCTAATGATATTACAAGAAAAATAATCGTCGTTTCCTTCTTTAAATACCTTGTTTTCCCTTTACCTATTTGACCTCTTAGAGATAATGGGCCAATATTATCACCTTGACAGAACCCAGGACTTAAAAATGAATTTTCTTCACATAAGATGCTCATACCTTCTAAAAAAAGATACATTGACTTATGTGGTCAACCAAACAAACAAACCTGAAAGTGAAATTCGAGGCAGACGTTCTTGCTTCATTCCATCCTTTTCTAGATCCATTAACTGGTCCATCATAAAACTGGTCAAAACCAACAAGCAACGTACGTAAGTTCAAGAAACATAAACAGTAAATAGTCATATTCTGAATTTGTTATTGACCAAAAGATGCTGACCTTTGATTTCATTTCTTTGCTAGGATCTAAAATCCGAGCAAGAATATTCAGAATCTGCATTATCTCAAAACACATGTCTCACAGTATCATCCCAACACCACCAATAAGAATGCATATACATATAAATTACAAGAGTGTCTGTACCATATGAGTTGAATTTCCATTGACATCTGAATCTTTTAGTGATCTTATCAAAGGATCCAAGACACCTTCAGCTTCAATTCTCTGGCAGACATCATTACTGCATCGAGATACAAAATAAAACACTTTTATGTCCATTTTCTCAAAGAGAATATAATATAATGATGTATTATTTTTTGGTTACAAAAACAATGTTATAACAACAAAAACCTAAATCTGTGTTATTGGATGTTGTATGCATTAGAGATAGAACTTTGGGCTACCTACCCATTCCCTTTTTAGGTAAGTTTATATTTCATTTGACCCATTTGAGATCAAAAACACAACCCAAACTGCCATTTATAAAGGGTCGAAATTTCAACCTCTAACTCCCATCATTCCTAAAGAAAAAGGGCTCACTTTTCGACTTTTTAGGCATAATTTAAAGTACTTATTCTTTTGTTCTCACGGGACTTGCAATAGGACCAAGACTGCCCGATGATTTACTTAGCCAGCATCTGTGTTCGAACTCCTTAAATAACATTAAATAGAACCACCATCTTTTAATAGAGTTTTCTTGTTCGATACTTGCATAAAAATACAAAATTAATTTGTTTGTTTGTTCTTTTAGTTTATAACCGTATATTTTATGTTAACAGCATTTGTACAAAATCTTTATGAAGTTAATATTTATTTTTTTGAAGTTGAAACTTAGCCTAAAAGACGTCGAAAATCAAAAGTGTCCCATGACATAAAGTTCAAGCAGCAAGAAAGAGATTCCACCTTACTGAAAGTCTCTCTAAAGCACGAATAACTGCAAATTTGACAGATTCGCTTTGATGATCTATAAGCCGAACAAGATTCTTTACAGCACCTGCTTCTTTAAAAGAGGTTCTCATGTGCTCACTAATACATGCATCCGCTATAGACTCTGCAGCTTTAGCAATAGCTGATTCATCTTCTAATTCAAGAATCAAAACCATACGAGCAACACCATCAACCCAGGGCAAAATTGTAAATTTATTATTTTTATTATTCTCATCTTCTATTTCTATAGCTCCAATACGGGCAAGAAACTGTTGTTGCGTTCGACCAACTATTGCATTCTTCTTTGCTTCCTCTAACTTTGTATTCTTATCATCTTCAACATGTAATCCAACAAGTAATTCTGATGCACCGAACCTTGATGGACCCTTAATACTTTGTTTTACATTAAGCTCTGACCCATCAGGTAAAGATGGCCATGAATGTAAAGATGGTCTGAATGATTTGTAGGCGGCTGCACCAACTAAAGGAACTAAAACCAGGCCTTCTTCTATCAACAGAATTTTGTAATAGTCGTCTTTTGCAAGCTCCAATAATACACTTTGTGCTTCTTTTTTAATGACCTTAGATCCTTCGGAGTTAGTCCTCAGAAATTTTGCCTGTATGGGTTGCAGTTAGAGGTAGCATTTTCAACTCATTCACTTATGAATGGGTGATTCGGTTATGTTTTATCTCGAACGAGTCAAACATGTAAAACATATATATATATATATATATATATATATATATATATATATATATATATATATATATATATATATATATAGTGAAACTTTATTTTCAGAACCCACTTTAAATGCGAGAACTGCGAGAACCCATATAAAACCTTTAGATCATTTAATCAATGGATGAGATCACTTTGTGCCATTAGTGTAATTAATGTAAACAATATGTTATTAATGTAAATAATAGAAGGGCATTTAGGGGATTTCAAACTTGATAACTAATTGTCAGTATTTATATCTCTTCCAATTTTATCTCAATTTCATTTAAATTAATTCTCTTTCTACTCGTCCATTTGACGTTTTCTAACTTCACAACCCTAATTCATATTAATTCTTTACAGCCACCATCAAACCACTATCCATGTTTTTTTTTTGTCATACTTAAAAATCTCCTGAAGTATTAACCTATATCATGACCGATCTCAAAGTCGATTGAAAAGTTAACTGATACCCCGCCTCGCTTATGTCCATCTGCTCTATTAATCTTTGTAATCGTCTTGATTATCTAAGATGACGGCGGTTTTTAGAGACGAAGAGGAAGGCAGTGGTTCGCGGTGGTGAAGTGATGATGGTGAAAAAAAAACGACGGTTACGTTTCCAGATGGTCGGAGTAAGAGTATTTTTAATATTGTTCAGTTATTAGTTATTGTTAAGATTTAATTGAATCAGATTTGATTTTTATATATATATATATTTTCGTATTAATTAAAGGTTTATTTTCATGTTAATTTAATTGAGAGTTGGATGGCCGCAAGTATAAGAACTGTTGTTGTTGTTCTTTTATTGGAATCTTTAGTTAAGAGTTATAACATGTGTTAACGTACTACTTAATTGGATGATTATATATAGTTTGTCGGAATCTTTAGTTAAGAGTTATACATTGTGATGATCAAATGTATATATATGCTTTGTTGATTTACTCTCTTCGCTTTTTTGGTTGCTTCTGTTACTTTTTATTGGGTCCAAGCTATATTTGCACAAGCTTTTGCGTCGATACAGATACAGATTCTTTGGTGTTAGTTTGCTTTAGTCCTTTAGCAAGAAAAGATTCCTACTTTTCTTACTCAAGATCAGTTAGTTTCATCTTGTCGGGTTTTTTGTTGTAAGTAATCTATGAAAAACAATGTGCATATATTGTTTTATATATACGTTGTGCATATGTGTTTGATGTGTTTTAAAGCTAATATAAAATCATTGGAATGGTGCATATGTGTTTTTCGGCTTGTACAAAATTAATAAGAGTGACGTGCATATATGTTTTAAGGTTAATATAGATTCAAGGATAAATGGATGCATACATGTTCAAAACAAATAAGAGTGACGTGCATACATGTTTTAAGGTTAATATAGATTCAAGCTTAAATGGATGCATATATGTTTTAAACTGGGCATATGTTTTAATCCATTGGAATGGTGCATATGTGTTTTTCGGCTTTTATAAAATCAATAAAAGTGACGTGCATACATGTTTTAAAGTTAATATAGATTTAAGTTTAAATGGATACATATATGTTTTAAACTGTGCATATGTGTTATACTAGTTATTATGATTAAAAAATTGGTTACTTATTTGATTGAGTCATGAAATATATTTTTCTTTGTAATTTTATTTTAATAATATTAATGTTGCTAATTTTTTATATATTTTTTTGTAACAGGTGTAATTAGAAGAATGTTCACGGCTACGAGTGTGTATATGTTCGACTTTTGAAAATATTGATGGTTATGCGTGTGCATATATGTTCGAGTTTTAAAAATATTGATAACAATAAGTGTGCACATATGCCCATTTGTATTCAATATTATTAGTGCTCACGTGTATAGATCGATTAGATTAATGTATTTATGCTTTTTACAAATTTGGATTTTAATTGTATCTCAATCAATATCGAATTTTGTGTATAACATTTATGTTCTTGGTTTATTAAAAATTTACATTATATAAAAAAACACATATGCACCCAACTAGTTTTGAAACATATATTAAGCACAAAATCGGAAATATGCTATTTTAAAATAAAACATATATGCACTAAATTGGAAACATGCTAGCTTAAAAAAAAAACATATATGCACTCAATTGGAAACATGTTCGCTCTCAATCTGAAAAAATGCCGGCTTATATGAAAAAAAAAAAAAAAAAAAAAAAAAAAAAAAAAAAAAAAACGTTATTTAATAAAAAATAATAAAAAAAAAATTGTTTTTTACTATTATACCCTTTCAGATTAAATAAAAAAAATTGATATTTAAAAAAAATTAAATATTTTCAAAAATGCCATTTTGCATTGATATGTTGCACACTATGCATTATTAAGAGTACATAAGTGGTTCTCGCAGTTCTCGCACTTAAGCATGGTTCTGAAAATAAAGCCCCTCTATATATATATTATATATATATATATATATATATATATATATATATATATATATATATATATATATATATATATATATTAAATGGGCCCCCGGGTAGTACTAGTCAAAAATTGGCCAGAGAGTCGATAATATTGCAAATTCAAAATATATATTAAGAAATCAAAATGATAAAAGAAAAGCAAATGCTCATTCAAGTTGAGTTTCTTGAGCTTAAATTTTCAAATAGTACAAAAAAGCTCACCAGTGGCGGGATAACACCTGCTTCGACCATAACTTTGTGATTAGTAACGCTTAATGCTAAATTAGCCAAAACTCCACCAGCTGCCTCGTTAACTTTCATTTCTTCATCATCCAAGAACTTAATAAGTAAAGGCAGGAGATCAGAGTTTGCAATCTGGACTCGAAGCTTCTCATCAACGGACAAATTTGCCAACACATATAGACTCTGCTCCTTTACCTAGCCAATGTCAAGTACTCGAGTCAAGTTAACCCAACTTAAATCAAAGTCAACTTAAATATGGTTAAGAAATCTCTTTAATACCTCAGGTGTCAAAGAAGATCGTGTGAGGAGACTAGTGATCTCTTCTATAGCCCCACTTTCAGCCACCAAGTCTCTATAGATATTAACCGATGAAATCATTCTCAGAAGGCCTGCAGCTGCTTCACACGCAACAGTAGAATCCGACTTTAGAAGATTCACAGTGAGGATAACAGAACCAGGGGATTTCATGATTTCATCAATACACTTCTTTCCACCCAAAGAGTATTTCCACAACGCATCAACTGCTTGTTCTCTGTCTAATATATCATTGTCTAACCCTAGCATTCTAATAAACAAGCCTACATAACTATCGCCGGAAATAGGTGAGCTGCTCGCCTCCACATCCTGTCAATTACCCTTTTTGTTAATTGCATAACACACACTAACATATAAATAGAGCTCAAAATATATAAAACTAATATTCAGAAGGTAAAACAAACATGATTTTAACTTTTACAATCAAGCGAATGAAAACTAGCAAATTGATAGTAGTACTATGAGATTATAGAACTTAAAGACTAATGCCATAACTATACCAGATAACATTCATGGAGGCATCATAAATCGTATATACATAAATACTAACATAATTTCGTTTGTAATTTTGCAACAATAACAAAAAAGCAAGATGGGTGTTTGGAATTGCATATTTTAAAAGGAAATGAACGCCTTTAAAGTGCTTAGATTGCTAAGTTCTTATTGGCTTAAAGAAATAAGCACTTGAATAGGTGCTTATCGCAAAGTGCTTAGAAGTTGTAAGCATAAGCTAAAAAATTTGTAATCCCAAACAACACCTATGCACCCTTGGTTGCTAACCTTGTATATTTTTTTTAAATAAAAAACATTCAAATTTTTAGAAGTAATTTATTTTAGCATATGATCCAAGTTGGTCTAGTGGCAAGGCACTTGACTTCCTCACAAGAGATTAAAGTTCGAACCTCACTAGGTACACATTTGGTGGTGGCCATGGAAGGACCGAAAACGGTCACAGGGATACCCCCCGGTTAATCCTCGTAGTACATCTGAGTCAAAAGATTGGCCCTCTCTAGGTAACCCCAAATAGGGAAAACCTCATCCATTTATATTTTAACTACCACCAATGGGCTAGTGGTAAGGTCCTTGTTTTTCTCACAAGAGGGTTCAAACCAGGGAAGGGTCGGAAACGGTCCGGGATTAACCCAGTGAGGTCAAAACGGCCCGCCCTCACGGGTAAACTGAACCGGGAAAACCACATTCGTTTACGTTTACATTTTACGTTTATGATTCAAGGTCTCCAGATTAGTCTCTATTATCGAATTCTAATAATTTTTTATTCAACTTCTGGAAATAAGCTAGAGTGACATTTTCACAAACAAGTGGTGTGCATAACCAATATATCAAAAAAACTATTTCAAATCAAACAATACTATACACAATGATTCAGCACAATATGCATAAATCAAACAAAACAACTTACAGAAACTTGTTGTGAAACAGTATCATCAAATGAACCACCACTGTCACTGTCACTACTACTACTGACCCGGGTAACAACTGACCTTAATTTCACATTTAACGAATTAAAAGTAGAAAAATTATGTAAATACTTTATCCTTGCTGTAGTTTTGGATGGTTCAACAAGTGATTTATGAATCGAAAAAGTGAACTTGAAATGAGGATGAGTTGTTAGTGACATGGTTCAGACAAGATTGTTACTACAAGGGTTTATGGATTTGATGATAGTTTGTTTTTGTGGGTTTATGTTGTAATGCTTGTTTCACTTGTTAAGGATAATGTAAGTTTGACCCTTTAAGATTTGATGTTTTCCACAAGCTTCTTCTCTTCAAATTAAACTAAAATTTTGATCACCGGTCACATTCGCAAAAGCAAATAAGAATGCAAAAACAAGGTACCTAATCCCGCTGGGGCAACCTATGAAGGAGGTGGAATATAAATAGAGAGATGAGATCCCTATAGACCCACCAATCATCATAGATCTGGTGAACCCATCACAACCATCCATTTCAATTTGATCCAAAGGCTAATATCAAATAAGATAATTACACATCAGGGGTAAAAAGGACAAATATATAAATAAAAATAAGAATCGTGATTCATTTTTTCCCCCAAAAAAATTAGGGCAAAAGCATACACACACAAACACTCTCCTGATCCAATTCCGATTCAATAAAAAACACCCCGGGTCCATTCTGATTTCACCTCCAAAATCATGATATCAGATCGTTAATCGTTAAAAACCGTTGATTTTGATCGAATTTTTTTTCGATTGAACCATAAATCACAACCAAACTCATAAGAAATGGATGATAATCACTTAAACTAAACAAATTTAGTTAATGTTCTAGTTGCGGTTGATGAAAATCATGTGGTGGTTTCTGATTTAGTTGATGTTCAAGTTGGGGTTGATGAACATCAAGTGGTGGATGCTAAAAACAAGGTTATGGAAGAAGTTGTTGAATATCCAGATGAAGAAGAAAATGTAGCTGTTATTCAAGGTAAATCACATGCGATTCAACTTATTTTGTTCCTTATTTAGGTTTTTAGGGTTTCAAGATAAATCACATGTGATTCAGCTTATTTTATTGCTTATTCAGCTTATTTTACCTGTTTTTCTGTAACAAAATCACATGTGATTATGTAGAATGATAGTTAGCAATGTTAAGTTTAGAGGTTAGGAGCATTGATAAATTCAGACCTCAAATTATGAATCACAAGGTTTTTATACGCGGTAAGAAAGTAATTCTAGTTTCATCTTTTTTTTTTTTTTTTTTTTTTTTTTTTTTTTTTTTTTTTTTTTAAAGGTGAATTTCTTATTAAGTGCTTCGTGTCGCGGTTCGACAGCGGGAGGTCTAGACTACGTTGTCTAAACCGGGTCCGCGCTAGAGAGCTCCCTCGAAGCGGAAATGCCTATTTCAAATACCCGATGGGGGGAAAACCCCCTACTAATCCGCCCGAAGGCACGACAATTAATAGGGGTAAACCCTTGCCTTTTCCAAGATTCGAACCTGGGGTTACCAGACCCAAACCCTTTCATTAAAGGACTACATTGAAGAAAAATCCCTCATTCAAACCCCTTGCAGGATTTGAACTCAAGACCTCCCTCCCCCAAGAGCCCCTAAGGACTCCAAGGTGGCCACTTGAGCTAACTCAAGTGGTTTTCTAGTTTCATCTCAAGTCAACACCTTAGATAAGCAATTTGGGGGATCCAAACATTTTAAAGTGCTTATTTTCTTAAATATAAGATGTGCAGTTTATCAGGAAAAAAGAAACGTAATCCCAAACACCCTTAGGTGTAGCGGCATAATGCCTTAAATTGTAGAATTTTTTACTGTTGCTGAAATTGTTTGTTTGATGTTATAGGGTGAGTGCAGTTGGTGATTGCAGCTGAAAGTATGCATGTTTGACGTTTATAAGCTCAATTTTTATGTGACATTCAATCAAACCAGAACTAAATAGTTGAAACATGAGCATAAGCTTGTTTTATTTAGGATATTGTGACTTGAACCATTAAAGAAGATGTTGAATACCTGCTACGACGGCTAGATATTTTTGTTCTTAATGATAGACATATTGTCACCCTTCGTGCTTGTACGTTAGAAAATATCAGTTTCATCAGTTGTACTTTGTTTGTATAAATATGAGTTGCATTTTAGTATATAAGAATCAGTCTACTGAGAAAGTCACTGCAGAATTGTTCCTTATAACATGCTCCAGTTTTTTTAGTTTTTGTAGTACAACCTGTATAATGTAATTTTTGAGCGATCTGGATCGAACTCAATTGCATAATACTATTTAGCACCTCAATAAATTAAATATAACTAATCTGATAGTGAAGAAGAGTTTAGAATGGAAGAAAGTTGTGAGATGGTTAGGGTTAGAAACATGAATTCAGCTGTTTATAGGACACTTTATAGAGAAAAAAGGAGAAGAACAGGTGCATGAATGTGAAAATGTAGCAGAATACAAGGTAATTTACTTGCATATTTGTAAATATTTTGTTAGCTGCTAACTCTGTTATAATAATCACATGTGATTTCATGAAAATCACATGTGATTCTTGTACGAATCACATGTGATTCTTGTTAGGGTTAGAAACAGGAATTCAACTGCTTATAGGACACTTTATAGAGAAAAAAGGAGAAGAACGTGTGCATGAATGTGAAAATGTAGCAGAATACAAGGTAATTTACTTGCATAGTTTTAAATATTTTGTTAGCTGCTAACTCTGTTATAATAATCACACGTGATTTCATGAAAATCACATGTGATTCTTGTACGAATCACATGTGATTCTTGTAAGAATCACATGTGATTTTTGTAAGAATCACATGTGATTCCTGCATAAAAAATGTATTAATTTTCTTTCCTTTTTGTTATGCATTAAGGTTCTGCGTTCTCTTGAGGACGTGTCAGTGGAATGTAATTGAAGTGCCTAAACCTCTTTCACGCAAAACGGGAGATGTGATTCCAGATATTTATGCTGTTGAGAAACCTAACAATACTGTGGTCAAAAATCCATCCGGGGCTTCAAGAAAAAGGTGGTATTAAAGGAGCACGTAGAAAGAGTGGAAGAGAAATAGCTCTTGAAGAAAGATCTAAGCCGAAAAAGAAATGTGGATGGTATGGAGAGAAGACTAACAATAACACCATGACAACATGTCCGTTGAATCCAAAATTCGTTGAAAAACAAATGAAAATGTCGAAACAATTGGAAAGTGCTTATTGAATTTCATATTTTGTTTACTTCTCGATTTTTCATGTTTTGTTTATTGAACTTCTGCAAGATTGTTATAAGAATTTTAAGAATTTTTCATTCTTTTTTTGGAACTTCTACGAAAGTGCTATAAGGATTCTTAATTTGAATGTATTGAATTTTACTTGAACAATTTTTTGTTTGATGTTCTAGGAGATTACTGAAAACACTTGTGCTTCATGGTAAAGAATCACATGTGATTTGTGTGAATCACATGTGATTTTTACAAGAATCACATGTGATTCTTGTAAAAATCACATGTGATTCAAGTTGTATAAATTCTCCAGGCTACAACCATTAGTTATCAAATTTAACAAAAACTAAACAAGAAACATGATTAAAAAACATGCATAAAAAAAGAGCCGACCAGTTCATAAAACATTCAGTTCGTTCAAAAGATCATTACATAATCCTAATAAGATCATTACAACTTGTCCAAACAAAATGATAAACTATTACAACTTGTACAGAAAACTACCATTAACAAACTAGCACCATCAGAATACCATAAAAACAAACTACCATCAGTTTCAAAAGACTACCATCAATTATAAACTACCAAAAGCCTACCATCAGTTATAAACTACCAAAAGCCTACCATCAGTTATCCATACTACCACCATCAAAAGACTACTTTTGACTTTCACGCTGACCCCTGTTCTTAATTGCATCAACAATAATTGAAATCCTTGTAGCTTCATCATTGTCATTCTGGAAAATGTTAGCCAAGTCATACATCTTTTGTGCATGGACATTCTCTTCGTGCAACAGAATCTTGGTTGCAATTTTGAACCTCATGCACATCAACAATGACTTCTGGTTCTCAGATTCTTCACAAAGACCAACATCCCATTTGGAAGTAGCTTCTCCCATGTATGACTCCATATGAATCATTGTGAAAACTTCAGAGTCTATGTGATTCATCTTTGTCCTCCATTTCAATTTGGGAATGCGTGGTTTTACTTTAGCGACATAAGCATGTCTTGGATGTTCATAATTACGCAGATGTTTGAAAAACAAAGTTTTCTACAAAAAAGAAAAAAAGAAAAAGAAAGTTGGTAAGTAAACTGAATGATCTTGACATGAATCATATGTGATTTTCACATGAATCACATGTGATCCACACATAATCACATGTGATCCACACAGAATCACATGTGATTCATGTGAAAATCTACTTTTATTTTAGAAAAGGCAATTTACAAAATATGCATACCAGAAGTTCGCAAGCATTTTTGTACGTTGACTCATAGGTTTCTCCACACTGAAGCATCTTAGTTTCTTCTATATTACCTTCAGATTGCTAATCTTAAACATTTGATCGTTTGGCTGTATCGCTAAACTTCAAACTTCGCTATCTTAAATTGGCACAAAATGCTTCTTCAGTGGAAATTGAACTCTTTCTCCCTCACGACTCTGTGTCAGGCTGTTCCAGTTTTGGCTGGCTGTTGAAACAAACAACAAATGCTCAAGCATGTTGACGGTAAAACTTTCAAGATAGATCGATACTTGTCTAAAAATGGAATTTCTATAGAAGATACCAGAAGTGGAATTTCGAATAGCTTTACATGTAAATGGATCGAACTAAGTTAAGTTTTAGGATCAAACTATTTGTAACAGATTGCACATGTAAAATACTACGGTGACAACCAGCAAAAGCAGAAAAACGTCATATGTAGCCTAGGTATAGTTTTGATGTATAAAAACCTCCTAATAGATGTTCCATATCAATTTCACCAGACCCATTTGAACTACCACGTTCTTTCAGGCATGGTATAAGGGTAGCGCCAATGTCAGTGGAAACTAAATTCCATAGTTCAAAATAGCACATGTATAACTAATTGATCAACTGACGCATTGTGCTTAAAAATACCAATCAAAAAATTATAGTGCGCCTAAAGCATCAACTAACCCAATAACTAACCTAAAGTATCAATTACCGCAGTGCGCCTAAACATCAACTAATTCAGCAAAATCAAAATTTTAACAACAGAATAATCAACCAAACACATCAATTAACTTATCATAATCACAAACGCATCAATCAAAACACAATAATCAACCTAACAAAATCAATCATTCAAATTCAACAACTAGCACTATAAGAATCAAAATAACAATTAATCGAATAATATATAAATCGAATTATATTTCAAAAAAATTACCAATATTAACGTTTTGAGGCTGATTTTGATCGGCAACTGGAAATGAAGACGATTGGAGCAGCATATCACGTTTGGATAGTGTTATTTCACCTCGAATGTCCCTTGTCTAGCACTAATTTTGATCAATTTTGAATTGTGCAATTAGGGTTTTTAATTTGGGGGAAACCTTGTTGTTGGTGATAGAGAGTGTGGGAAATGAAAAAAAGAAATGAAATGAGTAAATGAGACGGATGTAAGTGGCTCGGTGTTTTAATTTTGAGTGATATTACAAAAATGACCTTCAGTAAAATAAATGAATTAAAATGGCAATTAATCTGAACCATTGGATTGAATAGAATAGGTGGTTGAGATCAAATGGTTTGATCTTTAGAAAAATATAGATCTATACGGAACTTTTCTCTATAAATAGATCATACCATGTTACAACCGCTTGGGTCGTGTCTAGTCCCTTATGACATAAGGATTATGTCGTGGGCTAAGTTATCTTTATTTATCTTAATTATTAGGTCGTGGGCTAAGCCCGTTGTCTTTCTCATTGTTAAGTTAAATGTTATCATTGTAAGGTTATAAATACCGAGCCATTATAATGAATGAAATCATAGTTATGTCAAAAAAATAATTCTGATCTCTTCTCTAAATATTCTTAAGGAGCTCACGTCCGCTTGAAGTGGTGCCCTATGTAGATACAACCTCAACGGGTCGTATCAATTGGTGCTTTCATTGAGAGTCCTCGTTGAGAGGGCTACCAAATTAGGGTTCCAATTAAAAAAAAACAAAAAAAAACTTTTCATCGGTCACTATTCACGAGTATTGTTCATCGTGTACCATTCATCGAGTACTGTTCATCGCCAGAATTTACTGTTCATCCCGGAGTTTACTGTTCATCATAGGAATTCCTGTTTCATTGTTTTCATTGCTAATGGACGAACAAATTATCCGTATGCTTTTAAAGGAACACTCTGACGCATTATATGCTAATATACATACTCAGCTTGCTGCGTTACAGGTGAAGTTACAGTCTATTAAAAGATTAGGGCACAACCGACATGGAGCAGGCGGCGATCCAAGGATATCTCGGTCCATGCGTTTGGAGGTTCCCAAGTTTAATGGCACCAATCCTGAGAGTTGGATGTTTGCTATTCACGAGTATTTTGATCTTCTGGGAACAACGGTTGAACAACGACTCAAGGTCGTCGGTTTTAATCTTGAAGGAGACGCAGCCGAATGGTTTCGCTGGATGTCACGCAATAAGCTGATCAACAGCTCGGAGGGATTTTTGGAGAGTGTTCGTAATCGCTTTGGACCTTGTAAGTATGGGGATCCGCAAGGCACACTTTCTAAGCTGTTGCAAATGGGGACAGTGGCACAATATCAAAGTGAGTTTGAGAAGCTTATGAATCGGGTAACGAGAATATCTGACACCCTATTGATCTCGTTTTATATCTCGGGTCTTAAACCAACGCTACAACATGAACTATTGGTATCTAAACCAACATCTCGGGGTGAAGCTTTTTCTTTGGCTAGTGTCACAGAAGCACATTTGGAGGATCAATGGTCGCTTTCTTTCAACAACAAAGCGAGTAGTAGCACTATGGTACCCACAAAAACAACTCAATATACACCAATGAATGATGATACAGATCATTTGTTGTTGCCTATTCCTGTTGAGTCATGCACGATTGTGGAGAAAAGGACAAATATTGAATATCTCAACGTGGGAGAGGCAAGAATAAAAGTTGAGTGTTACGATGGTAATAAAAGAGAAGTGAAAGGCGTGGTTACTGATTATGAATTTAACGATAAAACTGTGGATAAACACCTACTGGTGAATCATGTGGGCTGCTTGGAGGAACCCATCACTGCACTAATATCAACATTAAGGTAGATCCTTATGTTTGTGGGAGACTTGTGACCAGGAATATTAGCAACACATGCAATCACAAGAGGGGTACCGGAGCAAGCATCAAGACTACAAAGAGGGTTATGTGGGGATGGTTTGTTCAAGAAAATTATGAGCCTAAGATTGTGCGAAACTTCATAATTGTAGTTGACTTTAGTTTGAAAGGAGGTAATCCTTTAGTAGCAATTTGGTCTACACGTGAACCACAAGGAACTAAACTACAAGTCCATGTTTGGGATCCTAGAATTACATGAGGCGATATTTTGAAGCAACACCTCGAGGACAAGGTGACTTTGAAGGAGAGGGGAATGTTACGACCGCTTGGGTCGTGTCTAGTCCCGTATGGCATAAGGATTATGTCAAGGGCTAAGTTATCTTTATTTATCTTAATTGTTAGGTCGTGGGCTAAGCCCGTTGTCTTTCTCATTGTTAGGTTAAATGTTATGTAAGGTTATAAATACCGAGCCATTATAATGAATGAAATCATAGTTATGTCAAACAAACAATTCTCTTCTATTCTCTAAATATTCTTAAGGAGCTCGCGCCCGCTTGAAGTGGTTCCCTATCTCGATACAACCTCAACGAGTCGTATCATATCACTATCTCAGGATAAACCCGAGAGTAAAGAGACTGCTTCTCAAAAAATATTCAGCAAGTGTAAGTGTAAGTGTGTGGATGAGAGTATCCAAAAATAAGTGCATGTGTGAAAGTGAAATAACAAGGTAAAGCTGTCAAAAGACAAAAGGCTAAAAACAATCATACACGCATACAAAGCAAAAAGACAAAAAGTACCATCAAAAGAAAGCTAAGAGAAAAGGACATAAACAAATACAAGCAAATGACGAAAGAAAAAACATAAAATAAAAAAGATAAAGCGCAAAAGATACAGGGACATGAGCATAAGCATACAAGCACAAAAGCATAAACGCATAAAAGCTAAAAGGCAAAAGCATCTAAAAAACGCAAGCAAAAGGGGGGGGGGGAAGGCACATACCAAGACCTAAAATATCTAAAAACGCAAGCAAAAGGGGGGGGGGGAAGGCACATACCAAGACCTAAAATATCTAAGTAGGGCAACGCTATGGGGTTCAAAGTTAAGGCAAAGCAAGGCAACTCTATGGGGTCTAAAGTTAAGGCAAAGCAGAAGAAATATGAGAGGGCACTAAACGCCTAAAAAACCTAAAGTGAACAAGCAAAGGGATACTATATCTAAAACGCAAAAGGCAAGGCTACTTAGAGAAGCCTATACGGCTTAAACACAATAACTACTTCAAACCCTCAAACAATCCTTCCACACATTCTTATTTGAGATCATGTCTTGAAGCTTCTTCATGTCTCTTGCTTAATATTAAATTTATTTAAAATTTTCACATAATTTGTGTATTAGAGCATCTCTCGTGTGTAGTATAATAAAAAACTTTTAGAACACTGTAAAAAAGATAGAAAGAAAAGAAAAACATGAGATGAGGTTACTTTTGTGAGAGGTTTTATGGATATTTAAATATATGTATGACCGGATTCGAACTCAAGACTTCGAGATTGCACACATTACGTATGAGAATTGATGTTAAATAATTAATATATATAAATGTTATTATTATTAATTATTAGTCACGAAATAAATACTTAACGATAGTTAATATTTAACGAGGTTTGACCAACGGTCGTTAAATGTAAACTAAAGGGACTAGAGATGAAATTAGAAGTCGGGAAGGATCTAGAATCCCTCTTGGATCCTTGTGGCCGGTCGTGGACATGCATAAGCCCAAGGGAGGCTTAACTTGTTCTCCAAGATTGGTTACCTATATATACAAACCCCTTGTATTCATTGTAACCTAATCTTGGTGACTTGCAAACCTAATTTCTCTTCTTCTTTTCCTCTTTCTTGTCTTGGCCGATCGTGTACCTCCCTCCCCATAAGGATTAGATTTGTCCAACTCAAGATTAAGTGTTTGGTTTGTTTGTGATCAAGAACCTAGTCTTTCACTTCAATTCGATATTAGTACGTGTGTACAAGAGCGAAGGACAAATACACTTGTGTTTGTGGTTTTTCTTGGTGGTCGACTTTTGTGGGTCGATTGGTATTAAACCCTAAGCTAGGGTTTTGGTTATTGTTCCTCATTCACATTAACGTGTGTTTCTTGATTTGCTAAAAGGTACGCATATTCTTATTCGGTTAATTACTTACATATATTATTCCTAATTACTTCCGCTGCATGTTTTGATGATGTTTACTTGTTTATTGTAATTGTTATGATTAGTAAAACCCAACAGTGGCATCACGAGCCATTAATATGATGTAATTAATTACCGAAACACATAAAAATTGAATCTTTATGGTTATTACATGTTTTTTTATGGTTTCTAAGGTTTTGAAAATTGAAACCCTAATTTTTTTTATTAGGGTCGATTACCCTATTATTGTTTAATTAGGTTTTATTTTTTGTAAAACTTTTAGAAACCCTAGGATTGCATGTATATTTTATGTGGTTTTAATGAATAATTGTTATGTGCCATGTATTATGCGTATCTTGGGTTATAATTGTTATGAGGAATCCATGGTGGAACATGCATGTTTTGCTATGGATTATTGTTTTGATTAAATTGTTAAGTTATATACACATGTTTATTTATTTGATAATTATTGAATTGAGGAAGACCTCAATATATCTAATAAAAATTCGTTATGTGGTATTTGGTATACTATTGACTTTGGCTTACGCAATCGACTTGTCGATGCATGTGGCTCATCTACCTTGTAGCTGAAATCCCTAGTTAATGTATGCATTATTTTACGTCTAGAGTTGTTTATTAGCGTTTATCGAAATAATTATGCATGTGGCTAATTGTTTTACATATGTTAAAATTGTTTAGTTATATGTTTATATTATTTGAGTTTTTTTAATTTTTATTAAAGTGCTTTTTTGTTTATATTGTATGACATGTTAGTAAGCAAAAAGGGTTTTTATGAATAGAAAATTAAATGGACTAAATAATGGCGAAATTGATTTGTTTTTCTAAGAATTAAATCTTGAACTTTTAATCGATTGATGCGACTGTACTAAATGGTTAGAACGGCTCACCTAATAGAACAAACTAGAAAGGGGGTTTAAAGAAGTGCGCACAATCACACTGAAAGGATGTCTAAGGTTATGCTTCAGCGCTTACCTGGTCCTCTGCCCCCTGTGCGTTCGATTGGAGCTACCTAGTATAACCATTCTATGTACGAAGCATCTTAGTGCAAAGTTGTAAGTTTCTCAACGCATCGATTAAAAAATTTTAGAATTTAATCTTAGCAATTAAAATACAAGTAAGTTTTTTCAAAAATTTTGTGTTATAAAGTTGTATGCATGCTTCTTTATACATAAGTTTTGATTACACGTCAAAAATTGTACCCTTTAAATTTAAGTTTATGCCATCTAATGATATGAAACACTTGAAGTTGTAATTTAGTTATGTGAGACCTTGAGCTAGATTACAATAACAAGGTGAATCTTTATGTTGTGTGAGACCTCAGCTTAATAATTTGCAGTTTCAAAATTAGACAACTTAATTAAGTTAGTTAGTGAGACCTATAACTTAAGGCATAAGATGGGATAAAACATGCTTACTTTTTGCCTAAATAGTTTTGGCAAAATTGTAAATCCCATAATTTTTGGAATTGAAAACTTGTTTGTCAATTATTGTTTTCAACAATTACATATTCTATACTTTCACCACTAGCAGATCAACTGATGTGGTGAAACTATGATAATGAGGATCCAAAATTCAAGGAAAATTCTATGGTTAATATGAATATTGACCAAACGGTATTTTATTTTCTTGAATGTTTATTTATCGAAAGTACTAACTTTTGAACTTTTATTTCTGTAGAAATGGCTCAAGCTGAATCTACTGCACTAGCCTCGTCGTTCAAATCTATGTTTGATCCAGAGAAATTGACTGGTAGCGCAAATTTCAATGATTGGTATCGGCAACTCAGAATTGTCTTGAGGGTTGCCAAAAGACTAGATTATTTGACTACGCCTTGTCCTCCTGAACCTGCAGCTAATGCTACTGCTGAAGCACGAGCTGCATGGCAAACTGAGTATGATAGGTATAATGAGGTCGCCTGCATTATGCTTGGGAGTATGGCTCCAAACTTGCAAAAACAGTTTGAGAATTACTTCCCTCACCTCATGATCGCCGAACTTACTCGGTTGTTTGAGAAGCCTGTGACTGTAGAGCTGTATGACTTGATAGATGCCCTACACATTTGCAAGCAAGGAGAAGGGAAACCTGTGAGCGCCCACTTCCTGGAAATGATGAGTTACATGGACCATCTCGGGAGACTCAATTAGGTCTACCCTAATGACATACAAATTGGCCTGATCAACAGATCCCTTAACAAGGAGTTTGATGGTTTCGTGCGCAATTACAATATGCATTGCACGGGGAAGACAGTTAGTGAGGTACATGCAATGCTCATTGACTACGAGAAAGGTTTTCCCAAGAAGGCTCCTACACCTACGATACTTACCATCCAAAAGGGTAGGATTTCTAAGCCTAATAAGCCACTAGCGAACAAGAAAGGGAAAGGTAAGGGTAAAGTTGATAAGGGAAAACAAGTTATGGCTTATCAACAAGAACCCAAGAAGTACCCTCCCAAAAAGCATGAGAATCCTAAAAAGGATCAGGTTTGTCATCACTGCACCGAGGTAGGACACTGGAAGAGGAATTGTCCGCTCTACCTTGATGAGTTGCGTACTAAGAGGTATAAAAATACTGGCACTGTGGCTAGTACTTCAGGTACTCTTTTGATGATAGAATTATTTGCTTTTCCTCATAAAATAAATTCCTGGGTATATGATACTGGATGTGGTATTCACATTTTAATACACTGCAGGGACTTAGAGGTGCAAGGAAGCTCGCCTATGGACAACAATACCTGCATGTGGGTAATGGAGCACATGCAGTCGTTGAAGCTATAGGCACGTTTGATTTAGTTTTACCTTCGGGTTTAGTACTGTCTTTGAACGATTGTCATTACGCGCCTTCTATTGTTAGGGGTGTCGTTTCTGTTTCCTTGTTAAAAGATATTGGTTTTATTCATACATTTACTGATTATGGAATTTCGGTTTCTTTAAATGGTGTTTTTTACTTTAATGTTATTCCAGTAAATGGTGTGTTTGAAATTGATTTGCATGATAATGTGATTGATAAAAATAATTTTGTCTTTAGCATCAACAATAAAAGAATCAAAAGTGATTTGGATTCTTCATATCTTTGGCATTGTAGACTTGCTCACATAGGCAAGAAACGCATGAAAAAGCTGCAACACGATGGGCTTTTGCAAGACATCAATGATGAATCATTTGATAAATGCGAGTCTTGCATATCTGGGAAGATGACCAAGAAACCTTTTACAAATAGTTTAGAAAGGGGTTCTGATCTTCTTGGTGTGATACATACTGACGTATGTGGACCACTAAGACATGTGTCAAGGAAAGGTGCTAGCTACTTCTTAACCTTTACTGATGATTTCAGTCGTTATGGTTATGTTTATTTACTTAAACATAAACATGAAGTCTTTGAAACATTTAATGTTTTCAAGAGTGAAGTAGAACTGCAAATAGGAAAGAAGATTAAAGCTCTTCGATCCGATAAAGGTGGTGAATATTTAAGCCAAGAGTTTAAAGATTATCTTGCTGAGTGTGGGATTGTCCAGCAACTCACTTCTCCATATACTCCACAACAAAATGGTGTATCTGAGAGAAGAAATCGTACATTGTTAGACATGGTGCGATCAATGTTTAATCTTACGACTCTTCCCTTATCCTTTTGGGATTATGCTTTAGAAACTGCTGTTCGCATATTGAATATGGTTCCAACTAAGAAGGTTGATAAGACTCCTTATGAAGTGTGGTATGGGAAAGCTCCCAACTTGTCTTACTTAAAGGTCTGGGGTTGTGAGGCGTTTGTTAAACGTGACTCAGCTGATAAGCTACAACAAAGATCTGTTAAGTGTATTTTCGTAGGATAACCAAAGGAAACTATGGGTTACTACTTTTAATTTCCACCTGAAAACAAAGTAATTGTTGTTAGGTATGGAGACTTCCTTGAAAGGGATCTCATATCTCATGATTCAGTGGGAGAGTTTATGATCTGGAAGATGATCAAGAAGATACAATACCTTCTGAAAACACTAGCTGTTAGGAATTAGAAATTCCAGGTATTAAAGAGTCGGTCACCTCAAGTATATGTAATCATTAGAAAGCTCGTAGTCGTAGTTATTTTAAGCTAAGTAGTATTTAGTTAAGTAACACCGTGGAGGACGGACGGGTCTTTACCCACTGTATGCCTGATCCACAGCCCGTTGTGTGGCATTTTATTGTAAGACTATAAATACTCTCTACCTTCCAAGGTAGAGAGTTGGAGCTCATAATAAGATTTTTCTTTCTCTCACTAAAGTTCTCTAAACCTCTAACTTTCTCTCTCTAAAAACTCTTGTACGCCTACTTTGTGTTATGGTTTGATGTGTATGTGAAATCCAATATCCTACAAATGGTATCAAGAGCCATGGTTAGATCATCTCTTACATATCTTTGGATTTCTAGTGGTTTTTAGGTGGTTTTTTAGTTTGAAAAAGTTTAGTGGTTTTTGCATCATTTGGGTGATTTCTAGTGTTAAAGTTTGAATTTTGATAGTACTTTTGTGTTTAAAATCATCACAAGTGTTTAGGTTTTGATTTTGAAGGCTTGAATCATCGTGGTTGGGTTGTTTTTGGATTGAAAAGTGGTGTTTTTGTGATTTTCTAGCTAGCGACTTGAGCCACGGATAGTTTATCTTGGTAGCGATTTGCTTTGTTATTTGGTAGCGAGTTGTTGTTTAAGGTCTTAGCTAGTTGAGCTAGCGACTTGTCTACTGAGACAAGCTGACAAAAAGTACACGTAGTGGATTCTCCACTACATATAGCGACTTGGTGTAAGTTAGCGACTTGTACTTTATATTGTTAGCGACTTGGTGTTAGCGAGTTGGTACCTAGCGAGTTGCTATTTAGCGACTTGACAAATTAGCGACTTGGTGCTTAGCGAATTGCTGTCAAAATTTTGCTAGCGACTTGGATTGTAGCGAGTTGTTATTTAGCGACTTGGCACTTAGCGACTTGGTTTAAGGTTTCCTAGCGACTTGGGTGATATCCTTTGAATACGGTTTTCTCTTGATTTAGTAAAATCCCGTGAAAGAATCTATTTCCCGGTTTAATCATAGAGTTATAAAATCCCGTTTAATCTGTCATCATGTCTACCAACGTTCCTACAATCATCTCCACTGTTGCCGAGGATGTTCAAGCAGCTGGTTCAGATACTCGTCCACCCATGCTTGACAGAACTGACTACGACTCTTGGGCTCAACGAATCAGACTGTACTGTCTTGGAAAGGAAAATGGAGTCAACATTCTCAAATCCATTGATGAAGGACCATATCGGGTTGAGACTACTAGAGACTTAATTGATACAACTGAAGATGGAACAATGATCTATGGAATTGACAGACCAAAGACATATGATGAGCTCGATGATAAGGAGAAAAAGAGATTTGATGCTGATATCAGGGCTTCTAACATCGTACTTCAAGGTCTTCCAAAAGATATCTACAAGCTGATCAATCACAACACCGAAGCAAAGGCAGTGTGGGATAATGTCAAGATGCTTCTCTCAGGTTTTGAATTAACTATGGAAGACAGAGAATCACAACTCTATGATGAATTTGAACACTTCAAAATGAAACCAGATGAGAGTGTGTATGAGTACTATGTGAGATTCCACAAGCTTGTTAATGATATGAGGAACATCAGAATGACTATGCCAAACATTCAGCTGAACTCAAAGTTTGTGAACAACATGAATCCCGAATGGCACAAGTTTGTCACCTCTGTAAAGCTAACCAAAGGATTGAAGAATACAAACTATGAGCAACTCTATGCATTCCTCCTTCAGAATGAGAGACATGCTATGTTTGAAAAAAGGATTCTTAATCAGTTCAAAACCAACCAGGGAGAGACAAGCTCTTCAAATGATTCAACTGCCTTCTACTCAAACATCGGAATCACAACCAAAGCCTCACAAGTCATACCCTTGGGTAATGGTAATCACAAACTCATTCCTGATCCTATGTTCAAACAAGCTGATGCTGATGCACACGTGGGAAACTTTATTAATCAACTAGCTCTTCTGATTAGTCAAAACATGAACTCTCTTCCACACACCAACAACAATCTCAGAACTGCTTCCAATCCACATAATCAAGCCACTGTCAGAGATGGGAAGGTTATGGTACAGCCAGTTCAAGAACGTCAGTACGAACAAGCAAGAGGTGGAGCTGGTAGAGGTTATGCTGCAAATCAGAATAGAGGAAGGAATGGAAATCAGGGTCAAGCAAAGCCAATCAAATGTTACAATTGTGGAGGTGAGGGACACATTGCAAGGAACTGCACATCGCCAAAACGCCCTCAGAATGCAGAGTACTTCAGGGATAAGATGTTGCTGGTGCAAGCTCAGGATAATGGTGCAGCTTTGGATGAAGAGGAGTTGTTGTTCTTGGCTGAGGGTAATGCTAAGACATATGATGCAGATGTGGACGAGCAACCAAATCAGGAGATAGGCCATAATCATCAGAATGCCTTTCAAGTAGCTGATTGTGATGCATACGACTCTGATGTTGATGAAGAACCAACTGCACAAACCATCTTCATGGCTAGCATTTCTCCAATGGTCTCTCCTAAAGTCTCTTCATCACCACAAGCTCGTCCATCCAAAGACAAACTCATCTCTGAGGTATTAAAATTATACGATGAAGTTGATGAGCAAAAGATACATAACGAAGTACAATCAACTGTGTTTATTGAATCAGATATTGAAAATATGGGTAATATCAATGTTGTCCCATATGATCAATATGTGATACAAAGTAAAAGTGAGATTGTACCAAGTGATGCATCTTCTGCAGTCAATAATGATTATGTTTTTGATGAATTCATTGCATGTGCCCCTGATGATTCTGTAATTTCTGAACTAAATGCCTATAAAGAACGTGTTGCTATTTATGAATAACGTGCAAAATTTGAGTTGACCACCCGTGAGCAGGAAATGGATGACCAAATGCGTACAACTATTAGAAAAATTAGGTTTAGAGAAGAAGTATTAAAACAAGAGTTAAACTCCTTACAAGAAAAGCTTTCTAAAACTGCTAAGCAAAAGCAAGAACTTCAAGAAAATGTTAAAATGCTTAAGCAAGAATTCAGTGCTAAGGAATCAAAACTTTTGAATGATTTTTCTAATCTAAAAACCTTGAAAAACAAGCTTGAAAATAAGTTGTACGTACAAGGAAATACCATTCAGACTGCTCACTTAATCACTAAGCATAGAGTCTTAAGCGATAAGCATAGCATTCCCCTTGTTGAGGAACCAAATCCAGAGGTCATTAAAAAGGCTAGAAATGCTCATAAGGTTCTTTATGATGGAAATGAAATCCTTAAACCTAGACAGAAACCTAGTTGCGTTGAGTGCACTGAGGAAGATAAGAAATCAGATGAAGTCACTAAGGAAAAGATGTACAAGAAATTAGATGATCCTAAATGTAAAGAGAAGAAAATAAAGATCGCACCCCATGATTACAAGAAGGAAAATTGGATTTCCTTGAACATGTTTAAACCTCAGACATTGTTAACACCCGAACAAGTGTTCTGGAAAAAGGATTTAGATAAGAAAAAAGCAGAGAATCTTGTTGTAACAAACCCTCCCTTTAGGAAAATGCCTTCAGCGACTGTGTATCCTCGAAATACACCAATGCATTTAGTACCTAGGACTATTGCCACGAAAAGCAAGACCTTAATCAGTCAATATGTTATTTTTTAACTATTTGTTGATTTTGAGAAAACTTGTAAGAAAAGGATCACACCCACTGGTATAACTGAAGGGGAAAGGGGTTTTGAGCAAACAAAAGAATGTTATTTAACTGAAGTCATGCCTTTCTTTAAACAACTAAAAGATCATTTTGAAAGTCTTAAAAAAGGAATGAACTTAGACATTAAGGAAATGGAAAAGGAGTTTGATGCTATGATTGTTGAGGTTAGTGACTATGAGCGTGCACTAAAATATAATGAGATTGAGAGGAAGAACTTGCATACATTAAATGAGACTCTTATTACTGAATGTATTGCTCAAGATGTGTTTTTCACTGCTACAAATTGTTCTATTAATGCTTCCAAATTTCATGAATTATCTGTTGCCCTGAAAGTCTCCCATGATCGTGTCATTGAGCTTGAAAAGACTAATTCTAAACTAAATGAGAAAATTGAACTGGATGATCACGATAATTTGGTTAAACATTTTTCTAAACTAGAGGCTGAGCATTTTAATTTACAACTAAAATATCAACATCTTAAAGAAAATGTCAAAACTTCAAATATCAAGACATCCTCAGATGCTCCAAAGTTTGATGCAGTTTTTCAAATTAACAAACGTGATGAACAGATTCAAGCTCATTGCAACACGATCAGAAAGTTGAAAGCCCAAATCTCTCAATTAAAGGGTCAAAAGAACAATATGACAGGCTCCCAAATGCCTCCTCCTTTAGATTCTCAGAATTCTCAAACGTTTCATCTTCAAAACTTAGTAAATGCATTACAAAAGGAAAACGAAAGTTTTCTAGAAGAAAATGAAAATATTAAACGTCATTTCAATGAGTTATTTGAATCAATAAAGGTCACTTGTAACAAAAATAACGAACAAATAGCTTCATTGCAAAAGGAAATTGAGAATCTGAAGAGTCAGGTAAAAGGGAAAATGCCAATGACCAATGGGGAGAATGGTGTATCAAAGGTTCACTCTTGTAATAAATATGCTTTGTCTGTGAAATATGTCCCCCCTCATCTCAGGAATAACAAACTTGCTATTCAAACATATTTCTCATCCCTTAAGGATTGTCTAGAATGTCTCAGTGAGATTGTTGAAGAAGATAAGTTAGAGAAACCACTTGACAATGCAATTGGGCATGCATGCTTATATGTTAAACGATCTCAAGAAATTCTAGAATGCTTAATCACAATATGCCCTAATTCCTTAGGCGAGAGAGTTAATCCTTTGATTCCGTGTTCTATGCCTAGTGCCAAGTATAATATCCATTCGATGCCCGATGTTTTGAATGTGAACCTTAGTGTGCCTTCAAGTAGTTCAGATCCCAGCACATCTAAACAGGAGAAGCAAAGAGTAGCAAAACCAACTAATGTTCCCATTCCCTCTACAGGAGTAATCAGTGACATTAAAGCAAGCAAGTCAAAGTCTCAAGACAATACAAGGAATGACAGGACCTCGCAAGCTAAGAATGTGCATTGGAAGAGAGTAGAAGACCAACCTAGGAACCTTAAGTTTGAGCAGAATAAAACGAATCGTGTTGATTCTAGTATTAGCCATAGGCGTACTGTAATTAATTCGAATTCTGATACTATTTGCAAACCTTGTAATGATGTCTGCTTGAATTCTGTTTCTAATCATGAATGTGGTGCGAATGTCTTGTCTAATGCTGTCAAATCCCCAATTAACTCTGTTAATGCAAAATATCATGCTAAGAAGGCAAAAAGGCAAAGGCGAAAGAAAGTTAGAAAATAGTGGAAGCCCACAGGAAGAACATTTAGTAAGATAGGTTATCAATGGATACCTGTTGGCCATAAGGTTAATCAGACAATGCCCACTAGAAAATGGATGCCTACTGGTAGAACTATTCCCTTAAGAAGTGAACATACTTTAAATAGGGCAAATACGGACACTAGTACTGCATCAATTCATAATAACTCCATTGATTCAATTTGTAATATGAATGCTTCTATTTCTGATGTGGGTGTTCCAACCATTGTTACTAACCAAATGGAACCCATTCTTGCATGGGGATCCCAATTATCCAGTTATCCATTCTTGTATGTGTTCAACTGCAGATCGTTCAAATCGTTCTGTGGTACCTGGACTCAGGCTGTTCCAAGCATATGACTGGCGACCGGTCGCGACTCATGAACTTCGTGAGCAAATTCATCGGGACAGTTAGATTCGGGAATGATCATTTCGGTGCAATTATGGGTTATGGAGATTATGTTGTTGGTAAAAGTGTTATCTCCAGAGTATATTATGTAGAAGGTCTTGGTCATAACCTGTTCTCTGTTGGTCAATTCTGCGATTCTGATCTAGAAGTAGCCTTCAGAAAACATACTTGTTTCGTTAGAGAACTTGATGGTAAGGAACTTTTGAGAGGTTCACGTGGTTCAAATCTATACACCATCTCTATCGAAGATATGATGAAGTCTTCTCCAATTTGCTTATTGTCAAAGGCTTCAAAAACAAAGTCATGGTTATGGCATCGTCGTCTCAATCACTTGAACTTCGGCACCATCAATGATCTCTCCAGAAAGGACTTAGTTGTAGGTTTACCTAGACTTAAGTATGAAAAGGATCATCTTTGTTCAGCATGCCAATTGGGAAAAAGCAAGAAGTATGCCCATAAACCCAAACCTACTAACTCTGTCACAGAAGCTCTTCATATAATTCACATGGACTTATGTGGACCCATGAGAGTGCAGAATATCTTTGGGAAGAAATATGTGTTAGTTGTGGTTGATGATTTCTCTAGATTCACCTAGGTAAATTTCTTAAAGACAAAGGATGAAACTCCAGATATCATCATCAAACTCATAAAATAGCTGCAGGTTCGTCTTAACAAAATGGTCAGAATCATCCGAACAGACAATGGAACTGAGTTTGTTAACAAACAACTTAGTGAGTTTTATGAAAGTATTGGAATCAGTCATCAAAGAAGTGTTCCTCGAACTCCTCAACAGAACGGTGTAGTTGAAAGACGAAATCGAACTCTTGTGGAAGCCGCAAGGACAATGCTGATTTACTCAAAAGTTCCAATGTTTCTCTGGGGTGAAGCCATCGCCACTGCATGCTACACCCAGAATCGATCCCTGATTCACACTGCTCATGGAAAAACTCCATATGAACTTATCCACAACAGAAAACCTAATCTTTCATTCCTTCGTGTGTTCGGTGCATTGTGTTATCCAACTAATGAGGGCCAAGATTTAGGCAAACTTAGAGCTAAAGCAGACATTGGAGTATTTGTAGGTTATGCATCAAACAGAAAAGGATACCGAATCTACAACAAGAGAACCCGAAATATCATGGAAACAATTCACGTCACGTTTGATGAGATGACCGGTCAAATGGCTCCTGGACAATCCAGTACAGGACCCGCTCTTCAAAACAGTCCCATTGGTTCATCCCTTGCACCTAATTCTTCTCCAGCAACTCCATATGTACCTCCATCTGACGATGATTTAAAGAAATTGTTTGATCCTATGTTTGATGAACTTTATGAGCCAAGTACTAATGAGGTGTCGATTCCTACAACAGAGGCTGCTCATATTCCTGTGAATGAAGTCAATCCTTCAGTCTCAATATCATTAAGTCAAGAAGCGCCTGCTGCTGATCCTTCAGTCTCATCAACAAATCATCATTCTTCGAATGTACATCATGGAACTATGTCTGGCATCAATGATGAAGTTAATCCCTTTGCTACTCCTGAAGATGCTCCATTTGAAAACATATTTGCTCCTGAATCTTCATCAGAACCATCTTCTTTAGGAGACATCGACTCTGCTACTTCAGTCCCTCAACAACTACCACATGAACACCTCAGAAAATGGGCTCACGATAATCCATTAGACAACATCATTGGAAATCCCTCTCGTCCAGTATCCACACGGAAACAACTTGCAACCGATGCCTTATGGTGCTTCTTCAACTCCGTACTCTCTAAGATCGAACCAAAAGATGTTAAAACCGCCATGAATGAAGATAGATGGTTCAATGCCATGCAAGAAGAAATTCATGAGTTTGATCGACTTGATGTATGGAAGTTAGTACCTGCTCCAGATTGTGCTATGATTATTGCTCTAAAATGGATCTTCAAAGTGAAACTTGATGAGCATGGTGATGTGTTGAAGAACAAGGCTCGATTAGTTGCTAAAGGATACCGTCAAGAGGAGGGTATTGACTTTGAAGAATCTTTTGCTCCTGTTGCTCGAATCGAGGCAATCAGAATCTTTTTGGCTAATGCTGCTAGTAAGAACATGGTAGTCTATCAGATGGATGTAAAGACGGCATTTCTGAACGGAGATCTTAAAAAAGTCGTCTACGTCAGCCAACCGGAAGGATTTGTGAATCAAGAGCATCCTACTCATGTTTATCGTTTGAAGAAGGCTCTTTACGGTTTAAAGCAAGCTCCAAGGGCATGGTATGATACGCTATCAAAGTTTCTTCTATCTACCGGATTTAGCAAAGGAGAAGTTGATCCAACATTGTTCACCAGAAAGTCAGGCAAACATCTAATTCATGTTCAAATTTATGTTGATGATATCATCTTTGCCTCGACTAACCCCAATGAGTGTGACCGTTTTTCAAATGAAATGGGTTCAAAATTTCAAATGTCAATGATGGGACAAATGTCATTTTTCTTGGGATTACAAATTTCACAAAGTCCCGGAGGCATCTTCATAAATCAATCTAAATATGCAAATGAGATTTTAAAGAAATTTGGATTTGATTCAAGTGACCCTGTTGACACTCCCATGATTGAACGAACTAAACTAGATGAGGACCACTCAGGGATCATGGTAGACCAAACGAAATATCGTAGTATGATTGGATCCCTGATGTACCTCACAGCTAGTAGACTAGACATCCTGTTCGCTGTGTGCATGTGTGCTAGATACCAGGCTAAGCCTACTAAAAAGCACCTTGAAGCGGTTAAACGGGTCTTTCGGTATCTCCAAGGAACCATCAACATGGGACTTTGGTACCCGAAGGACACCGGTATGTCACTAACAGCCTATGCAGATGCTGATCATGCAGGGTGCCAAGATACTCGTCGAAGTACATCTGGAGGTGCTCAGTTTTTGGGTGATAAGCTTGTGAGCTGGTCTTCAAAGAAGCAAATGAGTACTTCTATTTCCTCTACAGAGGCTGAATACATAGCCATGTCATCTTGTTGTGCTCAAATCCTATGGATGAGATCCCAAATATCTGACTATGGCTTTGTATTCAACAAAATCCCTCTGTACTGTGATAATAAAAGTGCATTGCTCTTTCATGCAATAACGTTCAACACTCAAGAGTTAAGCATATCGACATTCGACATCATTTCATCAGGGAACAAGTGGAAAAAGGTGTGGTGGAACTCTATTTTGTGAGGTCTGAATACCAGTTAGCAGACATCTTCACCAAAGCTCTTCCAAGAGAACGTTTTGAGTTTATTCTTCCACGACTTGGCTTGAAAAGTCTTCAACCAGAAACACTCAAACGTCTTCAGGAGGAAGACGGGAGTAAAAGGTTTCCTTCATCTATCTCTTGTAAATATCTATTTGAAAAACAAAATAGAAAAATATAAAACTTTCAAAATCCATAAAAATTTGAAAAATTCGAAAAACCCTAAAAAAAAATATTGTTTTTTTGTCATGTTTTTCTCGATTCGATTATATCTACGGTCTTTGTGCTGTCATTCAAAGAATGACACGGGACTTTAGATATTGTTCGAATTTTTATTTAAAAAAAAAAAAAAAAAAAAAATCAAAAAATCAAAAAATACTTTTGGGAGAAAGAGAATAAATGGTTTATTGTCATTTCAGGCAGTAACCCACTTTTCAACGAAAGAACAGAGCCATGCTTTAAATTAGTGTTCAAATCTCATACTCTGATTCTATAAAACAATCACCTACTATCTAATGAAAACTAATTGCTTTGAAAAATTACTCGGACTCAATTTTTGAAAATCATCTGTACTTATCAATTGTCAAAAATATCTATCTCTCAATCAACAACTTATGTCATTGATTGAGGGGGAGAATGATTTTTCAATTAAATCAAAAAGTGTATTTTTCAAACAACGGTACCAGACCTTGGTTACTATTATGTTTTCAAAAGATAATCATGCATGTTTAATCAATGGAGTTTAAAGTCTCTAAATTCGATCCTTATCAGTTAAAACATTTTCATAATCTAGTCACAATTCTCCTTAAAAGCTTTCAAAATCAATTTAAATCTACAGAGATCACAAATCTCAATGATTTGATAATTGTGATCGGGGGAGAATTTGTGATTTAAATTGGACTTAAACTGAGGATTCGGTAAATGGTTTTACAAGGATGTACAAGTTATCCTCCCCGCATGTGACAAACGATTTCAAATTTTCCATGCACAGGTTGAGGGGGAGTATCTATCTTAAACCACAAAGATCTGAAATGTGATCAATTTGTTTCAATGTGCAGTCTGTTCCCTCTTGTATGTGCAAAACTCTTTCTAACCTCAAGGCAAATATTGAGGGGGGGCAATCTTATGAAAACCTCATCCTTTCCTAATATGCTTTATCTACTTGTTTTGATCAGGGAAGTGATGTTGATATCTTTTAGAAAATGGTTATCAAAGTAGCTAACTCTTTCTCTTGCCTCCGTGTGCAAAACGATTTCAAACACTTGATGCACATGTTGAGGGGGAGCTTTTTTTTTTTTTTCTAAAAATATCAAAAACAATTCAGGTACAAAATGCTTTGATAATATATCACAAGTATCTGGATTGATTTTCAAATGGGTTTCAATTGGTTCCAATGGAAAATGAACAATACCAAATAGACCGACCAACTTTACTTTATGTATGGTGATATAAGGATGATAAGGTTAGGTATTTGTTCTCATGATCCGCCAGAACCGGAGGGATCTACCCAGGGACTATCCACTAGTTAGTGTAGAGTTCTTAGGTATGATGATAAAAGGAGAAAAATGAGATATGGGAAGAGTGCGGACTGAGACTGAGCTAGTGCTGGAATAAACCCAACAAGGTTCTAGTTATGAAGTCTCGGTAAGCACTGAAGGGGTTGAAGAATGAAAAAGAATTGAATGTGAAAAGGGTGAAAAGAAATAGCCCTCCATTTATTCAACCTTAGGGCAGAAACCGGGTTCAATTCATATGCTACTGGTGGTTACTAAGGTAACACTGGTATTGAAGACAAGACGTCATGGACCCAGTGACGCACTGCACTAACTTCCCAAACCACTCAAGTTCCTCTTAAAAGGGCTTGTTTCATTCTCACGGGGAACCTACATAATCTATCGTCTCTCTCTTAGAGATTGTTGATATTGAAGAAGGAGACCCTCTCCCTAGTCTCCGGCACAGGAACCAAATATGCACATATTGAGTCTAGAGCCACGAGATCATCAATAAATCTCATTAGGACACTTTCAATGAAGACTCTCTGTTTCACACAATGTGGAAAGAGAGATTATATCTTGTGTCCTACGCAATATCCTTGTGGTATTGTCAGAACATCTGAGTGATATGCAAACATACTCACAATGAAGATGGAAAGCCTTCTGGAGCCAACATCAAACAAGCTCCTGGTGGGTGGCATGTGAGATCTATCAAATAGATCAACCATGTGACAACTGAACAGAAACAATGGGGCGATTCAATCTTTTGAATCAATCCTGGTTCAGGTTATGGATTGACGGATACCTTTGAAAAACCGGTCGTTGTGCTTAAAAACTCTTTTCTTTAGCAAATCGATCGTGTACGGATATTTCAAATCAAAAGGTGTTTTATGATTGATAACTGATGTTCATTAAAACCTTCGTTGTATTGCAAAAACAATTTCTATTGAGCAATACACGATTGTTTTTCAAATATCTTTTCATCAATCAGTGAACTTCTATTCGCTGGTTCACTCACTCCGTATTGTCTTCTTTGAGACGTTCCGGTTTGATAACAGCTAGAGCAGCTGCGAAACCCTGTTAAGGAAATTATTCGGAATTATACCTGATCACAGGCAGTACTTGTACTGATCAACGGGGAACCGTGGGCCGTGTACCTCAATTCAACGAAAGTGATCAAAGACACTTTCATGCGATTTATTGCTAACTGTTGTATGCAGGTACGTCCTACGTTTGCAGCTGATCAGAATGAAGCGGTCAATCCATAGCCGCATGCTCACTTAACACATTCATCTCAAAAGAAATCATGATTAGTGCATCAATGACTCTGATATTTTCACTCCATGCTTCTGCTACGCTGCTGCCAATATCATGAATCAACGAAAGCTTCCGCTACTCTGATGAGAAGATATCATGATCCAGAATGTGAGCATGCCGGTCCGAAAGTCACAACATCACATAATACCAACACCACAATGGATGTCTCAGAGATTTTTGTTTGCTGATGATTTCAAAAGCTGGCATATAATTATTATCACGTGGATCAGTAAAAGACCTCCACTTGGATTAACCAAACGTGCAATGAGAGGAATCAGTGACTACGAGTTTCGAAGCAAAGTACTACATCAAGAATGCAAGAACAATTGTTAATGTAATAGATGTTTGTATTCAATGTAATTTTAGTATATGTTTGAGGTGACCTCCCTTAGGGGGAGATTGTTAGGAATTAGAAATTCCAGGTATTAAAGAGTCGGTCACCTCAAGTATATGTAATCGTTAGAAAGCTCGTAGTCGTAGTTATTTTAAGCTAAGTAGTATTTAGGTAAGTAACATCGTGGAGGACGGACGGGTCTTTACCCACTGTATGCCTGATCCACAGCCCGTTGTGTGGCGTTTTATTGTAAGACTATAAATACTCTCTACCTTCCAAGGTAGAGAGTTGGAGCTCATAATAAGATTTTTCTTTCTCTAACTAAAGTTCCCTAAACCTCTAACTTTCTCTCTCTAAAAACTCTTGTACGCCTACTTTGTGTTATGGTTTGATGTGTATGTGAAATCCAATATCCTACACTAGCCAACCTCAAGTAGAACCTGAAAGACTGAGTGTTCCACCTGAAGTTGAAGTGGTTCCCATTCGTAGATCCGTAAGGGCTACGCATGCACCTGAGCGTCTATGTCTTAACGTAGAAGCTGAGGAAAATATGTTAGGGGATCTTGGTGAACCTGCTAACTATAAGGCTGCTATGATGAGTCCTGAAAAGGATAAATGGCAAGTCGCAATGAATGGGGAAATGCAATCCATGAGAGATAACGAAGTCTGGATAGAGGTTGACTTACCTTCAAATGCTAAGGTAGTTGGAAGTAAGTGGCTCTATAAGATAAAGACTGACATGGATGGCAATGTACACACCTATAAAGCTCGTCTTGTAGCTCAAGGGTTTACTCAAACTTTTGGGATAGACTACGAGGAGACATTTTCTCCTGTAGCAGACATTAGAGCTATTAGGATTCTTATAGCCATAGCTGCGTACTATGACTATGAGATATGTCAAATGGATGTAAAAACTGCCTTCTTAAATGGTCGCCTAGATGAGGACATCTATATGGCGCAGCCTGAAGGGTTTGTGAATCCAAAATTTCCAAAGCGTGTATGCAAACTTCAAAGATCCATTTATGGGTTGAAGCAAGCATCAAGGCAATGGAACAAGAAGTTTGATGAAGAAATCAAGAAATTTGGTTTCACTCAAAATCTTGATGAGCCATGTGTATATCACAAAGCTAGTGGGAGTAATGTTATTTTCCTTATCTTATATGTTGATGACATATTGATCATGGGAAAATACATTCCAAGTTTGCAAGATGTAAAGTCTTATCTTGGAAAGTGCTTTTCTATGAAGGATTTGGGGGAAGCAGCATTTATTCTGGGAATCAAGATCTACCGAGATAGATCAAGGCGGTTGATTGGACTAAGCCAAAGTACTTACATCGATAAAATATTGAAGAGATTCAATATGCATAATTCCAAAAAAGGATATTTGCCGATGCAAACTGAACATGGCTTAAGTAGTGAACTATGCGCGTCAACACCTGAAGAGGTGGCACACATGAGAAAAGTTCCTTATGCTTCGGCTGTAGGATCTATCATGTATGCTGTGAGATGTACAAGGCCAGATGTGGCGTTTGCACAAAATATCACAAGTCGATATCAACATAATCCAGGTGTGAAACACTGGCATGCTGTTAAGAACATTCTTAAGTATCTAAGGGCTACTAAAGAAATGTTTCTAGTGTATGGTGGGAATCCAGAAGCAGAACTTGATGTTACAGGTTTTTGCGATGCATCTTTCCAAACTGATAAAGATGATAAGAAGTCTCAAACGGGATATGTCTTTGTCATTAATGGAGGAGCAGTTGACTGGAAGAGCAAGAAGCAGACAACGACTGCGATGTCTATTACAGAAGCTGAGTACATAGCTGCTTCGGAAGCTGTTTGGATTAGGAAATTCATTTCGGGACTCGGAGTAATGCCCTCAATCGAATTACCTTTAAATGTGTATTGTGACAACTCTGCTGCAATAACATTTGCCAATGAGCCTGGAGTCATGAAGGGCGCCAAACATTTTCCTCGTCGATATCACTATGTTCGAGAACAAGTCGAAATAGGTGAAATCAATCTACTCAAAGTTCATACAGATGATAAGCTAGCTGATCCCTTTACGAAGCCTTTGCCAAAGGAAAAACTTACTAACCATGCTGATGGGATATGACTTCGTTTAGCTAGTAGTTTCATGCAGATCTGTGATTAGTATTTGGATAAAGGATGTTATGAACAAATATTATTTTAATGAAATAAAATAGTTGTTTATGTTTATTTTTCATTTTCTTAATATTATATCCTATATTTGCATGTTTAATCCATGGATGACTTATGTTATTCTAAATAGTCCGTTGTCAATCAATGATGTGGGAATGTCATTGAATTAAGACAAATCTGAGTTTTGGTAGAATATACTTGAAGTATATTGATGCGTGGGACATGCCAGATTCACATGATATTCAATGAATTGAATATAAGACAGATCCCAATTTTACATGATTATACTTATGGATCTCTGTCATTAAGTAAATCATGAAATGTTTATCCTCAGACTTGAGATACCAGATAACTGTTATGAATGTAGTGCACTTTTGTGAGATAGTCTAACGCTATCCGTAACTGGTAGTTATAAGGGCTATTTTCATACGTGTTACAAAGTTCATGAGTTATGTTTGTAGTCAAGAGAATTTGTTCATTTGAATTTGTTTCAAAGCATAGTACTATATTTGGGCCCCTCGTAGGGTTGACAAGATGTTTGTATGGCCATACCCAAGATCAATCTGGAATACGTTCAGATGATTTGGTAATCTTGTTCAATCAGATATAACGAGAAACAGAATATTAACTTATGAAATGACTTGATCCATATTCATAGTTAATGTAGTATTAGTAACAAAAGGATAAGTAAAAATGATGAATCATTAAATGGTTTTTCCAGGAAACCATACTCGATTCGATTTGGGGGCATTGGCGTGTTAGGCTAGACTAAACCAATGTCATTAATATATTAAGTAATATCCAAGTGGGAGCTGAAAGGTTTTATGGATATTTAAATATATGTATGACCGGATTCGAACTCGATACTTCGGGATTGCACACATTACGTATGAGAATTGATGTTAAATAATTAATATATATAAATGTTATTATTATTAATTATTAGTCACGAAATAAATACTTAACGATAGTTAATATTTAACGAGGTTTGACTAACGGTCGTTAAATGTAAACTAAAGGGACTAGAGATGAAATTAGAAGTCGGGAAGGATTTAGAATCCCTCTTGGATCCTTGTGGCCGGTCGTGGACATGCATAAGCCCAAGGGAGGCTTAACTTGTTCTCCAAGATTGTTTACCTATATATACAAACCCCTTGTATTCATTGTAACCTAATCTTAGTGACTTGCAAACCTAATTTCTCTTCTTCTTTTCCTCTTTCTTGTCTTGGCCGATCGTGTACCTCCCTCCCCATAGGGATTCGATTTGTCCAACTCAAGATTAAGTGTTTGGTTTGTTTGTGATCAAGAACCTAGTCTTTCACTTCAATTCGATATTAGTACATGTGTACAAGAGCGAAGGACAAATACACTTGTGTTTGTGGTTTTTCTTGGTGGTCGACTTTTGTGGGTCGATTGGTATTAAACCCTAAGCTAGGGTTTTGGTTATTGTTCCTCATTCACATTAACGTGTGTTTCTTGATTTGCTAAAAGGTACGCATATTCTTATTCGGTTAATTACTTACATATATTATTCATAATTACTTCTGATGCATGCTTTGATGATGTTTACTTGTTTATTGTAATTGTTATGATTAGTAAAACCCAACATTTTGTTTGTAATTTGATAAGGCGAAATTCTAAATCAAAAGTATTCTTGTTCAGATATCTCACGACTGTTTTCGACCTTTGCATACTATTCCAAATAGTTTGAACTATTAACTTGTAAGGAGATCAAGTGTCTTGCAACTAGACATTTAGTGGTGGTCAGGATTATCAAAATATGGACGCTAATTAAAAAGATTTTTTAAAACTCTTTTGTATTTCAAAGCTGAGCTTTTCTAAAAGCTTTCCACAAATACTTGTAACTTTTCAATTTGGTTGAGCTATGTTCATTATTAATGTTTCTTTCAATCAAAGTATATTTAATTAAGCCGTTTGTCGGTGTGGTAATTGTCTTTCAAGCCTTTGCAAAAGCTTGCAAAAGGTATTGGAGATGCTCCTATTACATCTTTGGACAACCTGTTAAGTATGTAACAAATGACCTTAATTTCACATTTAACAAACTGTTGTACCGATTTTTTAATTATATATATGCTAAAGTAGTAATTAAATGTTAAAACTATTTCACCTTTGCTGTATTTATTTTTTTATTTTTTTTATCCTTTTGTCTTTCTTCTGTAATAACATCATAACTATGAAAAAAAATTGAGTAAGAGACATCCAAGTAATAAAGATAACAAGAGAGTATATATATTATAAACATACACATACATGGCCACAAATAAAATGAGCTCCTCCTTGAGCTTCAACATCCCAAGGGCTTTGCCTTCAGTTCCTCAGTGCAAATTTCATCCTCTCTCCACCCCATTCAATAAAAAACAACCCCATGTCTCCAAGCCACACAAGTATTCTGTAAGTTTATCTATCATTTTAACAAAACATGCTAAACTACTAATAAAAATTGTTAGACCTATTCATTCATACAAGATGCTGTCGCAAAACATTGCTTATTTCTTTCGGATCATTACAGAAACTCGTAGTTGCCAATTTGAAGAAGAATGATGACGAATTCGTGTTGAGCAAGTCCAGCCTCGCAATACAAGTTGGAGCACTATTGACTACTGTAAGTAATTGTTATCATATTGTAAAACCAAAATTCACGCTTTGATTGTGGTTGATTTAGTTGAGATAATACCAGGTTATTAGTGAACCTGCTTTAGCGGTGACTGGAGTAAACTATGAAGAGGATTTGGTGTGGCAGTTGATACAATTAGCCATATGTGCTTTCTTCTATTTTCTAGTGGCACCAGTAAGTGAAAAGAAACTTGTTTTGATTTTTTTTTTTTTTTTTGGTGGTGTTTATTTGGATAAGTGGTTTGAATGGTTGATATGATTTCCCAGCCATTTATCATGAACTGGTTGAGGACAAGATGGTACAAGAGAAATCTTTTGGAGATGTATGTGCAGTTTATGTTTGTCTTCATGTTCTTCCCAGGGTTAGTTCAAATTATCCCTTCCATGTTCAGCTTTCATCCCAATTGATTATAGAAACCAATTATAAAACCGCTATTCGATGAGTAAATATGAAAATCAGTAAATTTATGATGTCTCATTTGACACGTAGTTAAGTTAAACTACTTTCTTTTATCTAGATATTGCCTTGACTAATTATCTGGTTGCTGCAACTTGAATTCTATTTCACTAGAAGACTGGTTTTTAGAATGAACTTTTTTCATAATATTTGTTATGATCAACAAATTTCAAACGCTCTGCCTTATTCGTTGTACTTATCCGTTAGAGTTGACAAGGCTAACACAAAGATGTTGGGCATTTGACAGGGTGTTGCTTTGGGCACCATTTTTGAACTTCAGGAAGTTCCCAAGAGATCCAGACATGAAATACCCATGGTCCGTACCTGAAGATCCTTCCAAAATTCGCAATTCTTACAGAAAATTCCCTTGGGCTACCATTGATGATTATGAAGTTTAATGAATACACAATTTTCACTTCATGTGACCGGCTGTTACTATGTATCATAATGACACATGTACCTACTCCGCCCTTTTTATGTAATGAATTCAATTTACTATGCATGTAATTCACACAAATTTCGGCGTGTATGTATTTCTCTGCCGAGCCACTCAAGGGACTCGATGTCCAAGGTTCATAGACACAAATAACATGGCAGGAACAAAGAAACAAAAGATGAGTAACAAGTGCTATCTGTTGGAAATACACCAAGAAAATAAAACTTAAGGTGACTATTACTTATGTATGGATCGACTTGGGTCATGTTTATCTCTTAACGGGTCAATTAAGCTAAAAACAGAAAAGGTCAAATATGGGTCAAACGAATCAAATATTGCCAAACACCAACACGTTTTACAATTACTATTGTAATGACATATTCATTTGTTAGTATGTAAAACATCAATAATTTACTTAAAAACTGGACAAAAGATTAGAGGGTAGAAACAATTACGCATACCAAAATATTACCCATTAAACCCAAACCTGCTGCCAAATGCGGACCCATTTTGTCACATTTACATTAACTACGTCTAATACTGGGTCAAACAACACCAAACACTTGACAATCAAAGATATTAGAAACTGAACAACTTGAAACTTTGAAATAAACCTGAAAATTAACATCCACCTCAACCCAAAAAAAAAAAAACAGATCCGAAAACAAACAGATATTAAATAACCAAGAAACAAAATCGCTTGAAAACCGGTTGATCTTGCATCCACTTTTAGTTGAAACATAGTTCTAAAAGAGAGGAAACTTAAATAGTACCTCATTCTCTTTCTTATAACTTTCACCTTTTGTATGCCGCCGAACTATCTTGCATGTTAGAGACTGGAACAGCTTTTTTTTTCTCAAACTGAGTGTTGGATGTTGAGCATTTCAACGAATTTGGTCAAATCCAAAGACTCAAAAGTGTTTTGAGGCACGAAAGCGATTCCCAGACCAATGACGATGAGAGCCACACCCAAACCTTTAACACATCCCCACCCACGTGACAGTCTTCCTAGCAACACCTTACAATATTTGTCTGCTTCTTTGTAGAGCTTTTGTTCAGCAGCAGATATGTCACCCTCTGTCAAGGCTTTTTCATTCTGTAGATAATTTTTTTTTTTAAATAGAATAAATAAGCACGATTGCTTTTAACTAATGCTTACATTCAGTGGAATCTGCAACTTGAGCTTCACATGATTTTTCAGTGCTCATAAAAAATAAAGACATTCTTTTTATATTTTAGGATGGTAGTGAATAGAGGTATTGTGATGATTTGTAAGTCATTAATCAGTAATAGAGGTGCTAAAATCTATTATATATGATTAAAAAAAAAAAAAAAAAAAAAAAAAAAAAAAAAAAAAAAAAAAGACAAATAGGTAATAAACTGGTGAAGATCCCCCACGTGTACTTGTAAGTTGTATACAACCTCATACCTTACTTTATCCAAAAACAAGTTAGATTTTTATAGTGGTGACAGAGTTTTGTAATTATATTGAATATTTACAGTTTTAAAAATAAAACGCGTATAAATGCTTGCATATCGGCCCAATCCGGATTTTTCAGACCCATTTAGAACCCTAAATAGTATAGCACATAAAAGTAAGGGGTAATATTTCATCTCAAAAGAGTCCACTCAATTCTGAGTGCAAATGAGTTAATCTTCGAACTTCCAATTTTTCTAGGAGATCAACAAACTAACACATTAATGTTTCTAAAGAGACCTAAAACTCACAACCAAACCAATAGAGTGGAAAGAATCTACTGACCATTTAGTTAAAATGCCACTTGGTAGACTGAAACAGGGTTGTTGCATATGATAAACAAATGTTTTTAAACTCAACCAGAATACACGTTTTCAACTTTATGAGAGCAGAAGGTTCATAGTAGTAACAATATGAGAAATGGGTAAGAGATGTACCATGTTCTTGAAACTACTGAGAGTTTCACCAAGAGCCTCAAGAGAAGACTGTTTTGCAGATAAATCATTCCACTGCTCGGTAAGCTTTCTCAGAATAACAACGCTAGCTTCTAAATTATCCACATAAACCTTCTCCTGAACAAATTATATATATAGGACATTTAAAATAATATTCACAAAAGAGATGTTTATAATAACAGTATTCCCAAAATGAAAAACAAAACTCACCCATTGCTTATAAGAATCGGGATTTTGAGTTAAGCACCAGATAGAAATACCAGATGCTTCATGGGATAGTTCAGGGATTGCTGCCAAACAAACAAAAATTAAGTAAAAATTAAGTCTTTGAATACCATATTTAAGTTGAGGTTTCTCATTATATATGTAAAGTGCACCTTCTCCAGAAGCTTTCAAAGTAACGGTAAAGATTTGTTGAGAAACTTGTTTCATAGCTTTGCTTCCTGGGGAACCGGCAAGAGCCACTTCCTTAAGTGTAGGATACACAGCTTCAAACCTTTCCGTTGCCTGCATCATAACATAATCAGACAATAGTGGTAGTAAATTTAACTATTTTAACTATGAAATGGTCCGAATTGGGTAATGTCTGATCTAAGAAGTCAAATGAAGTATATTAAAGAATTTAACCTCAAAAAAGGGTCAAACGGGTTAAATTCCATTCAAAGTGTATTCAAACATAAATCATGTAAAAACATGGTTTTTGCGATTTAAACATTTAAGAGCCTTCCTAATCACTTTACCTTAACTCGAGCTGAAGACGAAGGGAAAGTTACTCTCAACAGAAGGTCAAGTGCTGATGGTGGCATCAATCGCTCTCCTTTCCGCACAGCACCATTTATCAAAATAGTACGAGCCTTTGGGGAAGAGAGAATCCTAAGAACCAAAAAAGAAGTATCAAAGATATATTGCATGTTTGTAAGGCTTAGTGAAACAAAAAAAAGAATAAATAGTTAAAGGTTGATTTGAAACCTTTCCACTAATTGCAAAATTAGATCCCTGGTCTGAGGATTAGAGCCAGATTTGCCCCCAACAATGGGCAAAACCAAATGCGACCAGCAGTACAAACCAACAGCCAGATCGCCTTGCGTTGCCTTCATATAATAGATATAGTTTCAGCAGATATAAATATATATAACTTACATATGGTAAGAACAAAAGGTATCCTGTTGTAACAGATTATCTAATTAAGAACTCACCTGTGCTACCATCCACACAATAAGTGGAAGCTTATCTTGTCCCTGGTACTTTGAAGTATCCCTCAGAGTTGGTAATACACTAATCAATGAATCCGGTTTCCTTCGCAATACCATTGCTAATGCTACGAAAATACCAACCTGCCAATGAAATACAGAAAACAATTAGTAATTTAGTATTTTCCTGCATGCCCTCTAAATTAAAAATAATTTGTCATTCAGCTTTCCCACTATCTCTTACCTGAGATTTTGAGGATGTCTTTTGGGGACCTTTCTTTGATCCCTTTCCACTGCCTTGTTGGATGGAAAAGTCAACAAGAATGCTGTCTAAGGACCATAGAGCAAAAGAACCAAGTGCTTCCGAAGATCGGTTATTGATCCAGTCAACTGATGTCTTGTATACAGCTTCAGGAATATGTGACACTGGATTCTGCAAAAAAGAAAAATATAGAAATTAAATTCGGAGAGGAGGAAGAATGGGAGGTACAACTACCAACAAGAACCATCTTATCCTTGTAAGATAGAAATTCTGTCAAGGTTCATAATATAGTATAAGAATGATGAATCCAGTTACTTCTATGTCAGCATAGCATTAGCATATCTATACATAGTATGTGGATAAGGAAGCTGGAAGGCCCATACAAATGAAGACTATGATGCCTCACGAGTCTATGTTTTTACCTCAAAAATTTCATATACAATTATAATTAACTTTTTCTCTTGTAGTAAGTCTGGAAAACTAATAAAAAGATAGCTAGATAAGACATTGTGATGTATGCTGCATCAAAGTAACAAACAATAGGTGTAATAAGTATTGAGTTAAGAGCATTCTAGTCAGCTAACTACAAGAACAAAATCCAAAAGATTAAGTCTATACAAATTTAAGAGTTGTTCTATGTTTACTTGGTACTAAAATCTACAGTCAATGTAGACCAGGTTCTAGCTAGGACATGTCTCCAGGGGTAACTTTTTACCAAAAAATGATGGTTGAAAGACAACAAGGAGCTATTTTGCGCAAATAACAGCAAGCAGGTGAAATGTGATCGTCAACTAAAGTTGAGTGTATCGAGATATGTAACATTATTATTTATTGGAGGACATTCGCCTTCCCCAACATTCTGACGTACAAACATAGAGTTGTAGTTGCTCTTAGTACGACCATATACTTTTATGTCTCCCTTCTGTTAGCTTGTATCACACTATCACCATTTTTTGAATTTAAATAATTCTCATTTTGGCACCTCGTGCATGTGGACTTGATCACAGATCATAGAGAAGTTAGGTGGATGCACATAATGGTCTTAAAATACTCATGGTTAGAACGTGATGCAACTTCATTTCTAGTTGTCAAGCAAACAAGAGAAGTAACTGTAATAATAACCCACACCTATGTTACATAAAGGAGAGCTCCATGACATGTAACATATTACTGAAATAGCAATACCATAAACTTTCATTTAAACTCATCATGCACATTTATGTTAAAGCAGCTTTTCATTGTATCTAAGTAAAATTTCCTATTGCCGCGCTAACATTCTTATCACATAATCCATATGTAAATGCAACAAGTCATTATTTGCTTAATTTTATGCATTTATTACTACAGGAATGTGAACTTTAATACATATAACACCAGATCATACACAGGGTCCAACTTCTTACGTTTCACAACTAGTTTATATGACAATACTGAGCATATTACCATTAAGTAACAAGCTAATGGGCATTTAAATTCACAATGAAAGTTTTAATCGAGTGTACAGAGAGTTTCAAAAGAACTTACATCTGCAACCTTTACAACAGGAGATTCTCCCAATAGCTTCACCCACGGAAACTGTGAAGCACTGACATTAGAAAATGCCCGTCCAAAGTAATCAGCAAACCTCATTAACTGTATATCTTGTTGTGTCTCAAACGAAGCCTGTATGTATAAATATAAAACTACATGATTAGTAATTTTCTCCAATATATAAACTAAAAATCCAGTACCAAATTAATCTAAACATAATCCATAGAATAAAGCTAACAAATTTCATTTTCTTTTGTTTGATATGCACATGCTATCATGATCATGTTTGATACAAACCCCTGCATGTTACATACAGCCACATATCAAGATCATTTTCCTAAAACTATGCAGCAAGGTACACCTAATTATCATATCAGTTCCAACAGAAAACACAACTATAGCAGCATCTAACTGTGTTACCAGAAACGATCATTATTTCTTCGCAAAAGTTAAACTAAACACCGCACTAATCTAAACACAATCCATAACAAAATCTGAAAATATATCCTCCGTTTTCATTCCTCTATAAATACAATTGTATTAAACTAAGCCCAGCATAGTATACACGCCACATTTCAAGATCAATCTTTTAAAAATAACTATCAGATCATTTCAGTAAAATATCTAAACTAAAGCACGATCTAATTGTTTTTCCCACAGATTTAATAAAGCAAAAATTCCGATCATTCAATAAATTTCAGCTAATAACACAAATCGCATCAAAAGAATTAGATCAGATCACAAATTAATCAATAAATTAAAACTAAAAAATCACTTCTATTTCCTTTCATTTCTACATGCAACTATGTTGATCAACATTACATATCCTCAATTCAACATCAATGTCCTCACAACAACAAATTTAACTTATTATCAAATCGATCTCACATCCTGCAATTTCAAAATATCAGCTAATCATACAAACATCATATCAAAAACATCTGCATGCCTTATTATCAAATCAGTTAAACAGATTACCAACACTAACGCCAAATCTAGCTGTTTTGCCTTCAAATTTTATACGGATCATTCAATCTATTTCTGCAAACTACACACAATCGTATCCAAATCATCTAATCGATACATGCATCAACAAATTATACCTAATTATCAAATCAAATCAAACAGATCACCAATGATATCAAAATCATAACAAAATTCACACTCACAGTAACATCAGACAGAAAAGTAGCCAAATCATCCGCATTGATCTTAACCGCAGCTTCCGTAACCGTAACTTTCGGCTTCTTCACTTTCTTCACTTTCACCTTCTTCTCCTCAGCATTCACACCTCCATTACCATTAACCACAACCTCATCATCACTATCACTATCATCATAACTATTCTTCTTCTTAACCGTTTTAACGGTATCTTCACCATCATAAATCGCTAAATTGGCCAAGCGACCAGCTTCAATTAGCTTCCTACGCTCTTCTGATTTCTTCTCGATCGATGTGAATACATTCTTATCAGTAGATCCGTTAGAATGAGGCTTTGATGATGCTGATGTTGATGACGTCACCTGTGAAGGATTGGTTTTGCGGTGTTTTTTGGCGTAGGTGACCTTTTGCCATCCGTGATTGTTTTCTTCGGTGATGTGGTTTGATTCTTGATGATCCATTGTGATGTGAAGAATGATGATGATGAAATGTGAAGATGTGATGTGTGTGAGATTTGGGGGTTTTGTGAGACGTTATAAACGATGGGGTGTTTAAAGAGGGTGGGTGGGGGTCGAATGGAAATGGAAACACGACTTTTCTACTAATGGAAACAGTTGACTATCATTAGGGATTTTGTACTTTGGGGACTACAACTTGTACTTTTGTTGGTGGGATACTCCTCGCACGCAAGCTATTTGAGATCGACTTATAAACTATTTGAATTCTAATTGATCAAAATAGGTCGATCTCGAGCTACTAAAATTTGACATCAGGAAATAATTGACATCGAGTTTATTTTTCTATTCGAGCTTGATATTAGGAGTGTTGTTTTCTTACATACTTAGAGAGCTCAGTATATTATTGAGCTTGATACTTTTGTTGAATGAGAACTTTGGTAGCAGCTTTCTTCCCTTCTTTGGGCACTGCGGCGGGACTGGTGTTTGGAGTCTCTTGAGTATGCTGACATACTTCTTTCCTTATCTCCCAATCTGTGGAATACGTCTCTTTCCAATCTTTTGAACACTGTTTCTCTTTCCAAATCCCTCATCCTTGGTGACTTGGATTGGTCATTCCTTCGGTCGGGGCTTTCGTGTACACTTTGGTGTCTTTTAGATTCGAGTTTTTTCCTTAGATCCTTTCTTCTATTCGGTGTTCATGATTCGGAATGTTGTGAAGCTTCCTGGAAGTTAAGTCGAGCTTTTATTGCTTTTATTGCTTCTATTGCTTTAAGCTTTTTCTGCTGCTTCTTTTCTTGATGAACTTTCTCAGATATGATTGGCAACAATTGGTGGTAATGTTTGTCAGAGTATTCTCTGAGAGCTACGTCAGACGTGGATCTCTCATGATCTTCCAGTGATGCGTCTTTTCCTTTCCCTACCTTGTTTCGCACGGCAGACGTGGGCACGGAAGGAGCGGGTCCGGACTGAGTACTCATGATGAGTATTTTCAAGAATGCAGTTGTGTATTGTTCCCACAGATGGTGCCAACTTGTTAGTACAAAAAGTGTGACAGGGTTTAGATGTGTATTGAGATGGTTTATTGGGCCGGGCCAACAAGCTATTAGTAGATTGAATTTGTACTAAGCCAAGTAATGAAATGATTATCTGCACAAATGAAAGCAAACCGTTAGCCTTACTGTGGGGACGGACCCCACAATTACGCTCCGGCGTGAGATTAAGTAATCATGTTTGTCAGAGAATATTGAAGTATGTGTATTGGTATGTGTGAGAAAGTCATACCTTGTGAGAGTATTAAAAAGTTTCTTTTACAGGCGAGTCAAATACTATGGTTTCCTAATATTTCGCTTATAATTGTTAGTTGCCGGAGTGGGACCCTTGTCGAGCAAGGTTTCGCAGCAGTCGTGGTTGCGGACACAGATCACCTTCCACGGTCATGAGCCTGATCTGTTGGGTGTTCTGCATGCGTCTTTGTGTCCAGACCATAGCCAATTTGTCATTGGGCTTGGTGGCGATCCAGTACTTGTGGTTGCTTTACCTTGTTGGGCCTGGGCCCAAATTGCGTATAGCACTAGCTAGGCCCAATAGGCCTATTGTACGTACTATACGTCATCAACACCGTTCATCCAACCATCCAACTTTTAGCCATTGCAACCACATACGCCGTTCGTCTTTTTTCTCTTTTTTTATTAGTGAATGAGTATTTTTTGTAGGTGTTTTGTGAGACTTACAAATTGTTATTGGATTTTTTGTTGGGAAAAATGGGCAATCCTGAGCCATGACATTTCCTTCCTAGAAAGAAAAAGTAGGGTCAAGTTTATGTCTTAACGAATCACACGACTTGTCCCAAACAAGAGAAAGAAACAAGAACAAATAAGTTTTAGCTAATGTAATAAAGATACCAATTATTGTTCCAAAGACTCTACCCCTTTGGAAAAACACCATCATTATGGGAATGTACATGCGATAGAAAAATTACGTCAATCGATCGAGATCTGGTATGCCACAAGTGAATATTTGCGACAATAAATGAATCCTAATTTTCGGATGACCGATCCTTTTAATCCAGTCCATATAATGTCTTTTTCGGGAGCCAGAGGAAATGCATCTCAGGTACATCAATTAGTAGGTATGAGAGGATTAATGTCGGATCCCCAAGGGCAAATGATTGATTTAACCATTCAAAGAAATTTACGCGAAGAACTCTCTTTAACAGAATATATTATTTCTTGTTACGGAGCCCGTAAAGGAGTTGTGGATACCGCTATTCGAACATCAGATGCAGGATATCTCACGCGCAGACTTGTTGAAGTAGTTCAACACATTGTTGTACGTCGAACAGATTGCGGCACCGTCCGAGGTATTTCTGTAAGTCCTCGAAATGGAATGATGGCGGACATGATTTTTATCCAAACATTAATTGGGCGTGTATTAACAGATCATGTATATATAGGTTCGCGATGCATTGCTACTAGAAATCAAGATATTGGAGTTGGACTTGTAAATAGATTCATAACTTTTAGAGCACAACCAATCTCTATTCGAACTCCCTTTACTTGTAGGAGTACTGATGAGTGTCTAAATACTCATCATTTTTGTACAAATTAGACTGCAAAAACATCTGAAAACACTCAGAAATACATCAAAATGATAAAAATATCACAAATAAGTGTTTTATGTGTTTTAAATGCAAAAATATCAAAATCTGGTGAAAAACATATCAAGTTTGCATAATTGGCAGTTTTAGTCCCCCAGGTTTCAAAAGTTGTCAAAAATAGTCCCTGGTAAAACAAAATAAAGAAAAATGTTATTCAAGGTCCCTGAAATATTCTAAGTTGTCAAAAATGGTCCTTGAATAAATCTTTTGTCAAATGGCAGAAAAGGTCCCTCAAGTTTCAAAAATGTCAAGTTTGGTCCCTGGAAATTTGAAAATGTCAAAACTGGTCCTTGTACTATTGAAGTTTGTCAGTTTTAGTCCTTGTGTCAACTTTGGAAAATTGGCAGGTATGGTCCTTCAAAAATCAGATTTGCAATACAAGTCCTTGTCATTTACCTAACCTAAGCCTTGTCAAAATAGATTTGACCCCCTGTCATGACCCATTGTGACCCCAGCCAATACCTCTTTTTGGACCCCCAAGTCAAACCAAGTCAAACCTCTTCCCCTTTCCCTCCACCTGTATTGTATATCCCCTCCAAGTTGCCTGCAACAACACAGGCCCTCTCTCATCACCTTTTCTCCTTTCCCACCACCCCCTCATCATCACAAGCCACCACATTAAATGCCACCCCCCTAGTTGATAAAATACAGAGCCCCAAGTCAAACTAGCTTTCCCGCCAAAATGATAAAAACGGCCAAAACACTCAAAACTCACCCATTGGCCAAGAAAAGAGGTGGGATTGGCTCAGAAGGACACGTGGAGGATTTCTAATGCATAAAAGAAGGAGGAGATAGAGAGAAGAAAGAAGCACTTAGTTTTTAAATTTATGTAATGTCGTTTTTTCTTAAAATGTATTAATTAGCTTTTAAATCTGTAATCTCAAGTTTTGTTGTACTAAGACTAAGCCATTTAGTCAATATAACTCATTTTCAAGTTTTAATTAAAAGTTCGTTCAAGTTTCATGTTTTTAGTTTCACTGTTAAAGATTTCAGTTTCAAAGCTCTACCACTTAAACTCCAAGAGGCTTTATATTAGTTCAAATATGCTTATTTAAGCTTAACATAGCTTATTGTAAGCTTGGAATTCAGTTTTAAGAATATTTGGTGTATGGTCAAAGAAAGTCAACTGTGCAAGCAAATTTGGTTCAAACAGGTTAGAAATGGAATGGGATTGATGCAGGCTGGATATGGGTTGATTTATTTAGGATAGAGGTTCATTGGATCACTGTTTTCAAGCCATTGTGGCTGGGATCCTTTGTAAGTGATTTTCCAAGTTTTATTGCATAACCTGTTCTTGTGGTCCAAACTGGTTTTAATCTGTTTATTAAGTAATATTTAAGTTAATTAAACTCATTTTGATCAATATCATTGGCTAGTTAAGTAGTGGTCTCCTTAAATTTACAAATCAGTCAATATAGCTGTGTTTGGATTTGCTGTTTAAACTGCTTTAGAAGCATGTTCAGTGATTGAGTTTTGTTGGTTTAAACTTGTTTAGTGCTATTTGACTCATATCTGTCTTCAAACTGCACCTGCAAGCTCAAAAGTCAAAAATCATTCTCAACTGTCTTAACAGCTTTACTGTTGAGATTTTGTCAAAACAAAATCTTGTTTTGTGTTTGGAAATCATAAGTATAGGTTGCAGTAGCTTAATTTCATCAATATACATCATATTCAGTCAACAAATTAGGATTAAAGTTCAAGAAAGTCAACTTTTCATTTTTTGACAAAAAGTCAAATACTTGCAAAACTCAGTTTTGGCCCAACTAGAAGGATTTTTCTTGAGCATATTATTGGGTCAATCTCATTGAAATTTAGGACTTTAAAACTTCAACTGGTCTATTTCTTTATTGTCATTTTTGTAGAATTTTAGAAATTTTGTAAAAGCTTCAAAAAAGCTCATCAAGCAGGGCTTATTTGCCCTGCTCACACAACTCAGTCAATGCTGAGTTTTCACAGAACCTTGCAGAGCTTGTGAAAAGCTCCTCAGAGCTTCTCTAAGTCTGATTTTTGGTTTTAAGGTAGCTAGCCAGGTGTATTTTAGATTCCAACTTTTAGTTTTCTGTTACAGCTTATTAATAAGCAGTTGCTTAAGCTCAAACTTGGTACTCTCAAACTGTTTTTGCACAATAAGCTTAAAACATCAAATCTGTTAATCTTGCAATCCAGAGGTTAAAGCCTGTTGTAATTCGTTGCTTTTGAGTTCTTATAGCATATTATAGCTTCTGTGTAACTGTTGTGGACTGTGGTTTTCATTTGGCTTATTTAAGTGCTTATTTCATAAGCACTTGTATTGCAGATTCAATTTCCTCCACACAACACCCTGTTTTTCTATTTTTCCTAGATTCATAATATCATTTTAGAGTTTTCCTGAATTTTTCACATTTTTCCAAGTCAGTTTGCTATTTTTCTTAATTTAAAACAGTTTTTAAGTAATTTTAATTAGCTTTTAATACAATTAATTAAGAAAAAGTTCAAAAAAATAATTTTTCATTTTTCTTAGGTTTAGATAAATATAAAAAGTAAAAAAATCATTTTTCCAGATTTTTCATAGTTTATTTTGTAATTTTTAGTAATTTAATTAGTTTTAAATAGTTTAAAATTCATAGAAAATAGAAAAATAATCAGAAAAATATAAAAATAGTTTTGAAAATTCTCTTTTGTTATTTTAGATTTTTCCAAGTCATAATTTTATTTTTCTAGCTTTATTTCCTATTTTCTTGTAATTTAGGTTATTATTAAATAGTTAAAAATAGTTTTTAATTAATAATAATTAGATAAATAGTTATAAAAATAATTTTCCTTTTCTAAAAAGTTTCTCATATCATTAGGTTTGTAAAAATATCATTTTCATATTTTTAGGATTAATATTGGTTCAGTTTCACATTTTATTTGTACGTCACGTAGTTTTTAATTCAGTTTTATAAAAACATAAAATCAAAAACATCAGTTTAAAAATAGTGATAGCGTTTATTTAATATATTTTAACTTTTTAATTTCCTTTAATTTGCATTTAAGTCGCTGTAATTTATTAATCTTCTCTTTAGGTATAAATAACTCAAAATCCTTACTGATCACTATCCTTAGTGGTTATTCGACATCTGATTGTGTTAAACACCAGTCATCCTCCGTGGGACTTAACGACCCGGGAATCCACTATATTCCTCTGTTCTTAATTGCATTGCGTTCTCAAGCGGTCTGGCTTTTATTACGGTTGGCCATTCACAAGTGGTTAGCTTGTGTGATAAAACCTGACTGTCTTTACCCCAATGAAATTTTGGCGCCGCTGCCGGGGAGGCTGTAAGCGTGTTCTAAGCATTTTTCAGACCCGTACTTGCGCATATACCACCTTTTGTAAAAACAGTTTTTTTTGTAAAGTTATAACAAAATCAAAAAGTTCATTAACACTTTTCCTAAAGTGTTAGAAACACCAAACAAAATATAAAACAACAAAACAATCGTAACGTTTTCTAGCCTGTGTTTCTTTTAAGGTGATTCTTAAAGAAATACGATTTGGTTAAACGAGACGATACCAAAAATATTGTCCAAAAGTTTTTAAACCCATCAGCACAAATCTATACCTACGTCTTTTCAGTGGTACTTAATAAATACATAAAAATCAACCACCGCAAATCAAGGCAGTACACCTACTAACTGGGGGTGTGACCATAATAAGTTCCCGAACATCAGATTTAAAACTTGCCTTTGTGTCCTTGTGATTTGGTGTACCTTTTTCAAAGAAGCCATTTCATTTGTGATTATTGGTTAAGTTCACTTGTCGTTTTGCCTTGCATTTGTTTTGAAAACTGATTTTTATACTTAGTGCATGCGCACTCGTTCTTCCAGTTCTACAAGTCCACTTTCTGAGCTTGGAAACATTCCTCGTAGACGTAGAGGACGTTCTGCTCCTTCAGCCGTGACTGAGGAACGTTTACCACCACCACCACCTGCTGTAATGGCAGAAGACAAGCCGATGAATGAGCTTCTCCAAGCACCCATCGAGGGTTACGGAGATGCTATTGTTGTCCCAGCCATCGTGGCTGATACTTTTGAGCTCAAAACCGGGTTACTTAATCTGGTAACCCAAAGCCAATTCTATGGTTTTGAGCGGGATGATCCTCATGCACACATTCGATGGTTTAACAAGATTGCATCTACCATCAAGTACAAGAATGTCCCACATGAAGCCATCAAGCTTCTTCTGTTCCCATTTTCTCTAGAGGGACAAGCCCGGAATTGGCTTGAGAAACAACCCCCTCGTTCCATTGAGACATGGGAAGATCTTGTCACAAAGTTTGTTAACGAATTCTATCCTCCATCCCGAACTACAAGTCTTAAGAATGAGATAATGAAATTCTCTCAGAGATTTGAGGAATCATTCGGGGAGGCATGGGATCGTTACAAAGACTTGCTCCGCAAGTGTCCGCATCATGGTTTTACCGAGTTAATGCAAATGGATACTTTCTACAATGGTCTGAACCAGACTAATCAAGACTCTTTGAATGCCTCCGCGGGAGGTAATTTCTTGAGCAAGACCACAAAAGAAGCCTTGCAAATCATTGAAAACAAGTCCCAGGTCCGTCCTTTCCGCACAAAGACATATCAAACTCAGTCTAATGCCGGACCTTCTGCTTCATCTCCCGTGAGTACATCTAGCACCGATGCTAAGATTGACAAACTCACAGATATTGTTCAGGCTTTGGTTCTTGCTAACCAAAAGAAAGTCACTTTCACACAGACACCATTATATGGTGAAGTGAAGAAAGTTGAAGTTTGTGTTACTTGTGGTGGTCCTCATGCATACTACAACTGTACTGCCACCGATGGTAGTCCTTTTGAAGCCAATGCTATAGCCGGTACTTCAAATCAAGGAGGTAATCAATACCGTCCTCAAAATGAACCAAACTACCGAGCTAATACTTATCAGGCACCACCCGGTTTTAACCAGAATCCTAACCGGAATCAGAACCAACCAAGAATGAACCAAGGTTATCAAAACCAAGGTAATTTCTATTCCGGACCCAATCAAGGTTTCCAACATCAAGGAAACCTTAATCACAACACTTACAATCGAGGGAATCAATTTCAGGGAAATATGAATCCTAATCAAGGGAATTCTGGCTATAATCAGAACATACGGCCTCAAATTATCCCTCCACCTCCTCCTGTATCAACATCTGATGAGCTTTTAAAGCAATTCATGAAGAATCAAGAGGAGACAAACAGGTTGTTGGTCAGTCAGATCGCTGAATTAAAGAAGTCTTTAAATGATCGACCCTCGGGCTCAGGTACTTTACCTAGCAACACGATCGCTAATCCGAGGGGCGATGCAAAGGCGATCACAATCAGAAGTGGTACTTCATATGATGGACCCGCTATTCCTACTACCTCTTCTTCTTCTCTCCCGAAGGTAGTGGAAAGTGAACCTGAGGCGACAAAGGACAAAGAACTTCCTACTAATAACGGAAGTACCAACAATGTCCATCCTCAGGTTGTCCAGAAACCAAAATCCAATCCAGGAGTTGTTTTTGAACCTCCTATAGCTCCCATTGAAAATACCAAATCCAAATCTTCTATTCCTTACCCATCACGTTTACATGAGCAAAAGCTCCGCGAAAAAGCTGGTCATCAAATGGAAAAATTCTTTCAAATTTTCCAAGAACTTCATTTTGACATAAGCTTCGCGGATGCTATCATGTTGATGCCCAAGTTTGCATCAACTCTCAAACACATGTTAAGCAACAAGGAAAAGATTTTTGAAATGGCTAAAACTCCTCTGAACGAGAACTGCTCTGCAGTTATCTTGAAGAAGCTTCCCGAGAAGCTTAGAGATCCTGGAAAGTTCCTCTTACCTTGTGTATTTCCAGGAATGGTTGAATGCTTTGCCTTAGCCGATCTTGGTGCAAGCATAAACCTGATGCCTCATTCAGTATGGAAGAAACTTTCTCTTCCGGACCTTACTCCTACATGCATGACTCTCGAGCTTGCAGATCGTACAATATCCCGTCCTCTTGGAATTGCCGAGGACGTATTTGTGAAAGTAGGAAAGTTCCATTTTCCAGCTGACTTTGTAGTTGTTGATTTCGATGCTGATCCACGGGTTCCTCTCATTGTTGGAAGAGGATTCCTGAGAACGGGCCGTGCTCTCATTGATGTATTTGAGCAAGAAATCACATTACGTGTTGGTAATGAAGCTGTCACTTTTAACCTTGATCAAACTTCGAGGTACTCCGCAAACTATGATTCTGAGTCGGTTAACCGAATAGATATCATTGATGTTGCTTTTGAAGAGTACTCTCAAGAAGTTCTTGGTTATTCTCATAATTCTGTGAGTGGGGATCCCACCACATCTTCTCAACCTATCATAGCCAATTCTACTCCTCCTCTCACTCCGTTTGAGGGAAGCGACTTCATCTTGGAAGAGATTGAAGCATACTTGGCTAGTGATTCTGTTCCATGGGAAATTGATCACGCTCCAATTGACATCGAGGGGGACATACTTCTCATTGAGAAAATGCTTAAAGATGATCACTCATCAACCCCTCACACTAGTGATGCAATTCCAGAAGAGATTAATCACCATGAGATTAATCCGGAGGGAGATATTCTTATTCTTGAGAAGTTGTTAAATCAGGACACTTCTCCTCCACTCCCTCCCGTCAAACTTCATAACAAGGAAGTCAAGTCAGTTGAGAAAACTGAAGAATTTCCTGAAGTCGAACTTAAGGACTTACCGCCTCATCTTGAGTATGCATTTCTTGAAGGTGATGATAAATTGCCTGTCATTATTGCTCGAGATTTGAGTAAAGATGAAAAGACTGCTCTCATAAAGGTCTTGAAGTCACACAAGCAAGCAATTGCTTGGAAACTCTCCGACATTAAGGGTATTAACCCTGAATTTTGTACTCACAAAATCTTGATGGAGGATGACTTCAAACCAGCAGTTCAACATCAGAGAAGGGTGAATCCAAAAATCCATGATGTTATCAAACAGGAGGTTATCAAACTTCTTGATGCAGGATTGATTTACCCAATCTCAGATAGTCCTTGGGTTAGCCCAATTCACTGTGTTCCAAAAAAGGGTGGCATAACTGTTGTCACGAATGAAGAAAACGAGTTAATTCCAACTCGGCTGGTTATGGGATGACGTGTGTGTATTGACTATCGTAAGTTGAATGACGCCACCCGTAAAGACCATTTTCCTCTACCCTTCATGGACCAAATGCTTGAGAGATTAGCAGGGAATGAGTACTATTGTTTCCTTGATGGTTTCTCGGGTTACTTTCAGATCCCCATTGATCCACAGGATCAAGAGAAAACCACATTCACCTGCCCATACGAAACTTTTGCCTACAAACGTATGCCTTTTGGCTTATGTAATGCTCCTGGCACGTTCCAACGATGTATGATGGCCATATTCCACGACATGATCGGGGAAACAATGGAGGTGTTTATGGATGACTTCTCGGTAATTGGGGACTCATTTCAGACATGTCTCTCCCATTTAGACAAAATGCTTAAAAGGTGTGAAGACACCAATCTCTGTCTAAATTGGGAGAAGAGCCACTTTATGGTCAAAGAAGGCATAGTCCTTGGCCATAAGATTTCCAAAAATGGGATTGAGGTAGATAGAGCAAAAGTCGATGTTATTGCTAAACTGCCTCATCCTACTACCGTCAAAGGTATTAGGAGTTTTCTTGGTCATGCCGGGTTTTATCGTAGATTCATACAGGATTTTTCTAAAATCGCTCGGCCTATGACCCATCTTCTTGAAAAAGAAGCTCCTTTTATCTTCTCTCCTGAGTGCGTCGAAGCTTTTGAAACACTAAAGAAAAAGCTTACGGAAGCACCCATTCTAGTTGCCCCCGACTGGGATTTACCCTTTGAGCTCATGTGCGATGCAAGTGATTTTGCTATCGGTGCAGTCTTGGGGCAACGTAAAACCAAGCATTTTCAGCCTATCCATTACGCGAGCAAGACTATGACGGAAGCTCAAACCCATTACACCACTACAGAAAAAGAATTATTAGCTGTGGTGTATGCGTTTGAAAAGTTTCGGCCATACCTTATATTGACCAAATGCGTGGTGTATACGGACCACTCGGCTCTCAAATATCTCTTTGCAAAACAAGATGCAAAGCCGAGATTGCTCCGTTGGGTTCTCCTCCTGCAAGAATTTGATATCATTATACGTGATAAAAAAGGAGCTGAGAACCTGGCTGCTGATCATCTATCCCGTTTAGAAAACCCTCACCAGGATGTGTTCGAGAAAAAGGAAATAAATGAAACATTTCCTCTCGAGACACTCAATGCGGTTTCTTTTCGTGGAAACTCTACTACCCCATGGTTTGCTGACTTCGCAAATTACCATGCGGGTAACTTCATAGTGAAAGGGATGTCGTCCCAACAGAAAAACAAATTCTTTAAAGATGTAAAACATTACTTCTGGGACGACCCCTACTTGTTCAAAATTTGCGCGGATCAAGTCATCAGGCGATGTGTATATGGTCAGGAAGCTATTGACATTCTCAAAGCTTGCCATGCTTGACCCACCGGGGGCCATCATGGTCCAAACTACACCGCCAAGAAGGTGTTTGATTCCGGGTTTTATTGGCCCACAATTTATAAGGATGCCCACGAATTTGTCAAAGCCTGTGACACTTGTCAACGTCACGGGAATATCTCACAAAGAAATGAAATGCCGCAAAACGCCATTCAAGTGTGTGAGATTTTTGACATCTGGGGCATTGACTTTATGGGGCCATTTCCTTCTTCTCGCGGTAATAAGTACATACTCGTGGCCGTTGACTATCTGTCAAAATGGGTTGAAGCTAAGGCTTTACATACCAACGATGCCCGAGTTGTTGTGAAATTCTTGAAATCTCTCTTTGCTAGGTTTGGAACTCCACGAGCCATAATCAGTGATCGTGGTACGCATTTTTGCAATGACCAGTTTGAAAGAGTCATGCAGAAGTATGGTGTAACTCACCGTCTCTCTACTGCGTATCACCCCCAAACTAGTGGGCAAGTGGAAGTTTCCAACCGGGGGATTAAAAGAATTCTGGAGAGGACGGTTGGCGAAAACCGTGCCTCTTGGTCGGATAAGCTAGATGACGCACTCTGGGCCTTCCGTACAGCTTATAAAACACCCATCGGGTGTACTCCATACAAGCTTGTGTACGGAAAGGCATGTCATCTACCTATTGAGCTAGAGCACAAGGCATATTGGGCCTTGAAACATGCAAACTTCGATATTCAGACAGCTGGTGATCACAGAAAAGTTCAAATGAATGAATTAAATGAACTCCGTGATCAAGCATACGAGAACTCTTTGATCTACAAAGAAAAGACAAAGAAGATTCATGACTCAAAAATCAAAAACCGCGTTTTCAACGTCGGTGATCGAGTCCTTCTTTTCAATTCAAGATTGAAGATTTTCTCGGGAAAGCTTAAGTCCCGTTGGTCTGGTCCATTTACTATCACTAAGGTTTATCCTTATGGCACCATTGAGTTATCTCAACCCGATGGTCCAAACTTTAAAGTGAATGGTCATCGATTGAAGCATTATTTTGGAGAGGACATTCCCCCTGTGATTGTCCCGGATCTACAAACTTTCCCCATGAACCAATGAATGCGGGGATCGAGTCAAGCTAGCGACTCGGGAATCAAAAACAGTAGCATGCTACATGGGTTTTCACCCGTGTGTTCCACCCTAGTGTGGGGGAGCTGCCCCACATGTTGTGTATATATATAAGAGTTTCATCAAAAAAAAAAAAAAAAAAGAAAAAAAAAATCATGCTAAATAATGGCCGTAATATTTCCCTTTTACGTTCTATGTTTCGGCATAACTGCCGGTACTTTGAATATTGAGGGCAATATTCATTTCTAAGTGTGGGGGGGAATTCTCACGAATTTTATCATATAATTATACCACCTAATTCCCCCATTTTTGGCCAAAATTTTTTTTTTGGAGTAAGTGTTTTGCACTTACCCATCTTATGGTTATCAGTCCGCCTTGTCTAATAAACAAAAAGGATTGGCTAATCCAGGAGCAAACGGCTCTTGGTAAAGATATCTCAAATCCGTTAACGGCTTTCAATTTGCCCAAAATTGTATGGTATTCAGCTCACCATATCCTTAAAAGTGAAGAGTTGGCTAGCCCGCAAGTTTATGGCTTGTGGTAAAGGCAGTGGAAAACCATAATTGGTAATCGACTCACCAAAGATATATTATCTAAGAGTTGGCTAGTCCAGAAGCAAACGGCTTCTGGTAAAGACAAATCAAATCCGTTGGAAGCTGATGATTTGCTCAAAATCATTTGGTTATCAGTGTACCAAGGTTCTTACTTAAACTGAAACATTTGGCTACTCCAGAAGTAATGGCTTTTGGTAAAGAGATTGAAATCCATTAATTTTTCTCAAAACATTGCTAGGGACTAGCAATATCTTAGTGTGGAGGATTGATGAGTGTCTAAATACTCATCATTTTTGTACAAATTAGACTGCAAAAATATCTGAAAACACTCAGAAATACATCAAAATGATAAAAATATCACAAATAAGTGTTTTATGTGTTTTAAATGCAAAAATATCAAAATCTGGTGAAAAACATATCAAGTTTGCATAATTGGCAGTTTTAGTCCCCCAAGTTTCAAAAGTTGTCAAAAACAGTCCCTGGTAAAACAAAATAAAGAAAAATGTTATTCAAGGTCCCTGAAATATTCTAAGTTGTCAAAAATGGTCCTTGAATAAATCTTTTGTCAAATGGCAGAAAAGGTCCCTCAAGTTTCAAAAATGTCAAGTTTGGTCCCTGGAAATTTGAAAATGTCAAAACTGGTCCTTGTACTATTGAAGTTTGTCAGTTTTAGTCCTTGTGTCAACTTTGGAAAATTGGCAGGTATGGTCCTTCAAAAATCAGATTTGCAATACAAGTCCTTGTCATTTACCTAACCTAAGCCTTGTCAAAATAGATTTGACCCCCTGTCATGACCCATTGTGACCCCAGCCAATACCTCTTTTTGGACCCCCAAGTCAAACCAAGTCAAACCTCTTCCCCTTTCCCTCCACCTGTACTGTATATCCCCTCCAAGTTGCCTGCAACAACACAGGCCCTCTCCCATCACCTTTTCTCCTTTCCCACCACCCCCCTCATCATCACAAGCCACCACATTAAATGCCACCCCCCCTAGTTGATAAAATACAGAGCCCCAAGTCAAACTAGCTTTCCCGCAAAAATGATAAAAACGGCCAAAACACTCAAAACTCACCCATTGGCCAAGAAAAGAGGTGGGATTGGCTCAGAAGGATACGTGGAGGATTTCTAATGCATAAAAGAAGGAGGAGATAGAGAGAAGAAAGAAGCACTTAGTTTTTAAATTTATGTAATGTCGTTTTTTTCTTAAAATGTATTAATTAGCTTTTAAATATGTAATCTCAAGTTTTGTTGTACTAAGACTAAGCCATTTAGTCAATATAACTCATTTTCAAGTTTTAATTAAAAGTTCATTCAAGTTTCATGTTTTCAGTTTCACTGTTAAAGATTTCAGTTTCAAAGCTCTACCACTTAAACTCCAAGAGGCTTTATATTAGTTCAAATATGCTTATTTAAGCTTAACATAGCTTATTGTAAGCTTGGAATTCAGTTTTAAGAATATTGGGTGTATGGTCAAAGAAAGTCAACTGTGCAAGCAAATTTGGTTCAAACAGGTTAGAAATGGAATGGGATTGATGCAGGCTGGATATGGGTTGATTAAGAAGGATTTGGGTTGATTTATTTAGGATAGAGGTTCATTGGATCACTGTTTTCAAGCCATTGTGGCTGGGATCCTTTGTAAGTGATTTTCCAAGTTTTATTGCATAACCTGTTCTTGTGGTCCAAACTGGTTTTAATCTGTTTATTAAGTAATATTTAAGTTAATTAAACTCATTTTGATCAATATCATTGGCTAGTTAAGTAGTGGTCTCCTTAAATTTACAAATCAGTCAATATAGCTGTGTTTGGATTTGCTGTTTAAACTGCTTTAGAAGCATGTTCAGTGATTGAGTTTTGTTGGTTTAAACTTGTTTAGTGCTATTTGACTCATATCTGTCTTTAAACTGCACCTGCAAGCTCAAAAGTCAAAAATCATTCTCAACTATCTTAACAGCTTTACTGTTGAGATTTTGTCAAAACAAAATCTTGTTTTGTGTTTGGAAATCATAAGTATAGGTTCCAGTAGCTTAATTTCATCAATATACATCATATTCAGTCAACAAATTAGGATTAAAGTTCAAGAAAGTCAACTTTTCATTTTTTGACAAAAAGTCAAATACTTGCAAAACTCAGTTTTGGCCCAACTAGAAGGATTTTTCATGAGCATATTATTGGGTCAATCTCATTGAAATTTAGGACTTTAAAACTTCAACTGGTCTATTTCTTTATTGTCATTTTTGTAGAATTTTAGAAATTTTGTAAAAGCTTCAAAAAAGCTCATCAAGCAGGGCTTATTTGCCCTGCTCACACAACTCAGTCAATGCTGAGTTTTCACAGAACCTTGCAGAGCTTGTGAAAAGCTCCTCAGAGCTTCTCTAAGTCTGATTTTTGGTTTTAAGGTAGCTAGCCAGGTGTATTTTAGATTCCAACTTTTAGTTTTCTGTTACAGCTTATTAATAAGCAGTTGCTTAAGCTCAAACTTGGTACTCTCAAACTGTTTTTGCACAATAAGCTTAAAACATCAAATCTGTTAATCTTGCAATCCAGAGGTTAAAGCCTGTTGTAATTCGTTGCTTTTGAGTTCTTATAGCATATTATAGCTTCTGTGTAACTGTTGTGGACTGTGGTTTTCATTTGGCTTATTTAAGTGCTTATTTCATAAGCACTTGTATTGCAGATTCAATTTCCTCCACACAACACCCTGTTTTTCTATTTTTCCTAGATTCATAATATCATTTTAGAGTTTTCCTGAATTTTTCACATTTTTCCAAGTCAGTTTGCTATTTTTCTTAATTTAAAACAGTTTTTAAGTAATTTTAATTAGCTTTTAATACAATTAATAAAGGAAAAGTTCAAAAAAATAATTTTTCATTTTTCTTAGGTTTAGATAAACATAAAAAGTAAAAAAAATCATTTTTCCAGATTTTTCATAGTTTATTTTGTAATTTTTAGTAATTTAATTAGTTTTAAATAGTTTAAAATTCATAGAAAATAGAAAAATAATCAGAAAAATATAAAAATAGTTTTGAATATTCTCTTTTGTTATTTTAGATTTTTCCAAGTCATAATTTTATTTTTCTAGCTTTATTTCCTATTTTCTTGTAATTTAGGTTATTATTAAATAGTTAAAAATAGTTTTTAATTAATAATAATTAGATAAATAGTTATAAAAATAATTTTCCTTTTCTAAAAAGTTTCTCATATCATTAGGTTTGTAAAAATATCATTTTCATATTTTTAGGATTAATATTGGTTCAGTTTCACATTTTATTTGTACGTCACGTAGTTTTTAATTCAGTTTTATAAAAACATAAAATCAAAAACATCAGTTTAAAAATAGTGATAGCGTTTATTTAATATATTTTAACTTTTTAATTTCCTTTAATTTGCATTTAAGTCGCTGTAATTTATTAATCTTCTCTTTAGGTATAAATAACTCAAAATCCTTACTGATCACTATCCTTAGTGGTTATTCGACATCTGATTGTGTTAAACACCAGTCATCCTCCGTGGGACTTAACGACCCGGGAATCCACTATATTCCTCTGTTCTTAATTGCATTGCGTTCTCAAGCGGTCTGGCTTTTATTACGGTTGGCCATTCACAAGTGGTTAGCTTGTGTGATAAAACCTGACTGTCTTTACCCCAATGAAATTTTGGCGCCGCTGCCGGGGAGGCTGTAAGCGTGTTCTAAGCATTTTTCAGACCCGTACTTGCGCATATACCACCTTTTGTAAAAACAGTTTTTTTTGTAAAGTTATAACAAAATCAAAAAGTTCATTAACACTTTTCCTAAAGTGTTAGAAACACCAAACAAAATATAAAACAACAAAACAATCGTAACGTTTTCTAGCCTGTGTTTCTTTTAAGGTGATTCTTAAAGAAATACGATTTGGTTAAACGAGACGATACCAAAAATATTGTCCAAAAGTTTTTAAACCCATCAGCACAAATCTATACCTACGTCTTTTCAGTGGTACTTAATAAATACATAAAAATCAACCACCGCAAATCAAGGCAGTACACCTACTAACTGGGGGTGTGACCATAATAAGTTCCCGAACATCAGATTTAAAACTTGCCTTTGTGTCCTTGTGATTTGGTGTACCTTTTTCAAAGAAGCCATTTCATTTGTGATTATTGGTTAAGTTCACTTGTCGTTTTGCCTTGCATTTGTTTTGAAAACTGATTTTTATACTTAGTGCATGCGCACTCGTTCTTCCAGTTCTACAAGTCCACTTTCTGAGCTTGGAAACATTCCTCGTAGACGTAGAGGACGTTCTGCTCCTTCAGCCGTGACTGAGGAACGTTTACCACCACCACCACCTGCTGTAATGGCAGAAGACAAGCCGATGAATGAGCTTCTCCAAGCACCCATCGAGGGTTACGGAGATGCTATTGTTGTCCCAGCCATCGTGGCTGATACTTTTGAGCTCAAAACCGGGTTACTTAATCTGGTAACCCAAAGCCAATTCTATGGTTTTGAGCGGGATGATCCTCATGCACACATTCGATGGTTTAACAAGATTGCATCTACCATCAAGTACAAGAATGTCCCACATGAAGCCATCAAGCTTCTTCTGTTCCCATTTTCTCTAGAGGGACAAGCCCGGAATTGGCTTGAGAAACAACCCCCTCGTTCCATTGAGACATGGGAAGATCTTGTCACAAAGTTTGTTAACGAATTCTATCCTCCATCCCGAACTACAAGTCTTAAGAATGAGATAATGAAATTCTCTCAGAGATTTGAGGAATCATTCGGGGAGGCATGGGATCGTTACAAAGACTTGCTCCGCAAGTGTCCGCATCATGGTTTTACCGAGTTAATGCAAATGGATACTTTCTACAATGGTCTGAACCAGACTAATCAAGACTCTTTGAATGCCTCCGCGGGAGGTAATTTCTTGAGCAAGACCACAAAAGAAGCCTTGCAAATCATTGAAAACAAGTCCCAGGTCCGTCCTTTCCGCACAAAGACATATCAAACTCAGTCTAATGCCGGACCTTCTGCTTCATCTCCCGTGAGTACATCTAGCACCGATGCTAAGATTGACAAACTCACAGATATTGTTCAGGCTTTGGTTCTTGCTAACCAAAAGAAAGTCACTTTCACACAGACACCATTATATGGTGAAGTGAAGAAAGTTGAAGTTTGTGTTACTTGTGGTGGTCCTCATGCATACTACAACTGTACTGCCACCGATGGTAGTCCTTTTGAAGCCAATGCTATAGCCGGTACTTCAAATCAAGGAGGTAATCAATACCGTCCTCAAAATGAACCAAACTACCGAGCTAATACTTATCAGGCACCACCCGGTTTTAACCAGAATCCTAACCGGAATCAGAACCAACCAAGAATGAACCAAGGTTATCAAAACCAAGGTAATTTCTATTCCGGACCCAATCAAGGTTTCCAACATCAAGGAAACCTTAATCACAACACTTACAATCGAGGGAATCAATTTCAGGGAAATATGAATCCTAATCAAGGGAATTCTGGCTATAATCAGAACATACGGCCTCAAATTATCCCTCCACCTCCTCCTGTATCAACATCTGATGAGCTTTTAAAGCAATTCATGAAGAATCAAGAGGAGACAAACAGGTTGTTGGTCAGTCAGATCGCTGAATTAAAGAAGTCTTTAAATGATCGACCCTCGGGCTCAGGTACTTTACCTAGCAACACGATCGCTAATCCGAGGGGCGATGCAAAGGCGATCACAATCAGAAGTGGTACTTCATATGATGGACCCGCTATTCCTACTACCTCTTCTTCTTCTCTCCCGAAGGTAGTGGAAAGTGAACCTGAGGCGACAAAGGACAAAGAACTTCCTACTAATAACGGAAGTACCAACAATGTCCATCCTCAGGTTGTCCAGAAACCAAAATCCAATCCAGGAGTTGTTTTTGAACCTCCTATAGCTCCCATTGAAAATACCAAATCCAAATCTTCTATTCCTTACCCATCACGTTTACATGAGCAAAAGCTCCGCGAAAAAGCTGGTCATCAAATGGAAAAATTCTTTCAAATTTTCCAAGAACTTCATTTTGACATAAGCTTCGCGGATGCTATCATGTTGATGCCCAAGTTTGCATCAACTCTCAAACACATGTTAAGCAACAAGGAAAAGATTTTTGAAATGGCTAAAACTCCTCTGAACGAGAACTGCTCTGCAGTTATCTTGAAGAAGCTTCCCGAGAAGCTTAGAGATCCTGGAAAGTTCCTCTTACCTTGTGTATTTCCAGGAATGGTTGAATGCTTTGCCTTAGCCGATCTTGGTGCAAGCATAAACCTGATGCCTCATTCAGTATGGAAGAAACTTTCTCTTCCGGACCTTACTCCTACATGCATGACTCTCGAGCTTGCAGATCGTACAATATCCCGTCCTCTTGGAATTGCCGAGGACGTATTTGTGAAAGTAGGAAAGTTCCATTTTCCAGCTGACTTTGTAGTTGTTGATTTCGATGCTGATCCACGGGTTCCTCTCATTGTTGGAAGAGGATTCCTGAGAACGGGCCGTGCTCTCATTGATGTATTTGAGCAAGAAATCACATTACGTGTTGGTAATGAAGCTGTCACTTTTAACCTTGATCAAACTTCGAGGTACTCCGCAAACTATGATTCTGAGTCGGTTAACCGAATAGATATCATTGATGTTGCTTTTGAAGAGTACTCTCAAGAAGTTCTTGGTTATTCTCATAATTCTGTGAGTGGGGATCCCACCACATCTTCTCAACCTATCATAGCCAATTCTACTCCTCCTCTCACTCCGTTTGAGGGAAGCGACTTCATCTTGGAAGAGATTGAAGCATACTTGGCTAGTGATTCTGTTCCATGGGAAATTGATCACGCTCCAATTGACATCGAGGGGGACATACTTCTCATTGAGAAAATGCTTAAAGATGATCACTCATCAACCCCTCACACTAGTGATGCAATTCCAGAAGAGATTAATCACCATGAGATTAATCCGGAGGGAGATATTCTT